>QKWP01003107.1:16056-27754 GCA_003550325.1 Gigaspora rosea | reverse complement strand
TTTTTTTGTCATTTTTTTCATTTTTTCGTAAAAAATGTATAATAATATATAATAAAATATATAATATTGATTAAAATATATTTTTAATTAAATATAATGTATAATAATAATAATAAATAAAAAATATAAAATTTTATATTAAATTGCGAAACCTTGTGAAAATATGCGAAAACATGCGAAAATCTGTAAAACGTTTAAAAATAAGTATACAGTATAATAGTATTGTTATTCCTGATTTTTAATCTGATATCTATCGATTATTACCGATTATTATCGATTACTATCTTAATCGATAGTCCTCGTCAGGGGGGATTTAAATCGATTACTATCCAATAATGATAAAAATCGATAGTAATCCCCATGCAAATTTTGGTGATGCTTTTCCTGATCATCCTCTTTCATACGGACTTGCCAGTAACCTCACATAAGATTAAGGGAGGAAAACCATATAGCACGACCAAATACCTCAAGTAAATCATCGATCCTCGGGAGAGAAAAGCGACCTTTTTCGTAACTGAGTTCAACTTTTGGTAATCTATGCACATACTTAATTTTCCACCTTTCTTGGGCACGACTACTATAGGTGAAGCCCAGGGACTTTACGAACCTTTTATTAAACCTTTATCATTTAAAGACTTTATCTCTTTTCTAAAGAACTCTCCTACGGACAGGGCAGCACGATACAGCGGTTGTTTTATAGGTATAGCTGATCTGGTGTCGATTTCATGTGTAACGGCACTGGTCTGACCAAGATCATTTATATTACGGGCGAAAAGGTCTTTCTCTTGATACAGTAGGCGGAAAGCAGCTTCTTGTTCTTCAATACTCAGGTGGGTACTGTTCATGCTTCTCTTCAATCCTTTTTCTAAAAATTCATCCTTGGGTTCGGCTTCCTTGGTCGGTAATTTCTTCATATTGGCGAGGTAAACAGCAGGGCTCAATAATTCTTCCAAAGGTTATGAAAGAGATCGTCATCAGATATTTCCTTAGTGTAAAACCCTTCTGCCTCTTCTAGGGCTTTGTCATTATATTCAAATTCATCAAATGTCCCTTCACTTTCGACTAGCTCTTCAATAACTTCCACCTGGGACCCTCTATCAGTAGATATTGGTACCTCAGTAGTCTTATCTCCGTAGGTAAGGTACATCACTTTTTTGGCGAAATGTAAATGAGCTCGAGCTCTTACGAACCAATCCATGCCTAATAATAACAAGTCTTTGGATGACTCGATAATCTGGAAGGGCGTAGGAACTAAAATGTCACAGATGGCTAGTTTAACACTTTTAATTTTGCTCAAGCCTCGCTCTCTGGTTCCGTATGCAGTTACTACGACCATGGTAGACGGTCTGTCAATTTTTAAGCCCAGTTTATCCATCATTTTCTTCAACATCAAGCTCATAGCAGCACCTGAGTCTAGTATTGCAACTATAGGATTATTCTAATATAGATGTAGCAACGGGCAACCGTGGTCCGTTCACTTAAGGTAAGTTGAGCTACATTTGTTTTCATACTTTCTATAGGAGGATCTAATTCAACTATAAAAGTTCTTTTTAACACTTGGGCTAAGTTGCAGCGTTGGTTCGGATAATGCTACAATTGACCCACGGTTGCATTAACTCTCATGTTCAAGAGGTCCTGCACCATGTTATATGGTTCTAATTGATCAACAATGGATGGGCCTCTCTTACGCCGAGGTCGTACCGGCGTGACTTCTGGGGCTTATGGGAGCGTCACCTGCACAGGAGGTATCACAGAGTCAACTTCTGGTGGGTTACTCCTTAACTTTTCTTTGACTTTACTTTCTGATTTTTTTACATTTCTACATGGTCTTTGTGTACTATACGGTTAATGCCGAGCTACGGGGGTAACAAAAGCATCTTCCACTTCTGGGTAATATGCAGTATCATCGAGATCACACAAGTTCACATTACGGGTTTGAGGTAAAATCGGCACAGTAGATTCGTTTGTCCGAATCCTTAAGGCTTAATTCAGATTTTGGGGTTGGGTTTGGTTCTGAACTTGGTTTGGTAGGGGCATATTTCGTATGGGAACTCTTTCAACAATACAATCCTGAGTGATATGGCCGGGTTCACTACAATTGTAACATGTTACTCGAGAGGTCCTATTGTTATTATTATTATTATAATTATATCCTTTACGCAGCTTTGCTTCATTTGTCTTTACTCGTGCTGCAAGGGCGGTGAGAATTCAGTCTTAATTCATAGATATGGTTTGTATCTGGTGCGTTAACTGGGTCTGGTTGGTTTCAATTTTTCCTTGATGATTTCTTACTTCATTTTTTTCCTTATAATATTCGCCAGCCTCAATTTTACGGGCTCCTATTACCGCTTCTTCCAAATTCCTCGGTTCGACCACACTCAACCACAAAGCTAACTTTGGCTTTAAACCTCCCAAGAACATTCGTATGACATACTGTTGAGGAAGGCGGTTATCTGAGTCTACTCTACGCAACAACTTCTTAAAACTATACGCATATGTATCTACTCGTTCATCATCTCGTTGTGCCAAGGTATTCAAATCAACCTGCCATTTATGAAGGCGCTCAGAAGTGGCGAAATATGCAGTAAAATTGGGAACAAAGCTGATGTCTGGTTCACGAGCATCATCCCAGTGTTCCAAGGTCCTTTTTATTTTATCATACCAGGTAGCAGCAACACCACGTAAATATCCAGAAGCTATTCTCATTTTTCGATCAGGGCTCCAATTATTAGCATCCGCAGCATGTTCAAATGCTTAGACTCATTCAAGAGGATCTTCATCTTAGGTTCCGTGAAAGGTGTATACTCTTACTAGATTTGTTTCTTTTGCTGTGGGACGGGCAGCAGCAGCAACACCTATAGTAGCATTCCTAAATGCATTGGCTATTTTCCTTAACACTACATGCAAGTGCTCCTGGTTTCCATTTCGACGGTCTTGACCACAAAGGGGGAAAGGAGGATTAACAAGAGTTTAATTACGGTCTTCCTCATGTTCTGAACGATTATCTTCTTCAACACGTTGTAGATTCATGTTTATTTAAATAAAAAAAATATTCTATTCTATATATTAGAATTAAAAAAAATTTTTTTTTTTTATAATCTTACAGTCACCACCAAATTGTCGAAGGTGCTGGGTGTGTGATAGAAATTTACAGCCAATCACACACACAAAAAAAAATTTAAAAAAAAGAAAACTCAGACATACAGGATCTAGTAAAAATTTTGATATAGGGAGGCAGATTGATTTGGCAAGGGAATGCTTATCAGGCTTAATACAGGAGAAAGAGTCACGCAGGAAGAAGAAAATACTTTAGAATTTTATAAGGCAAAGGTTTTTCATTATTATTTTTTTTATGACTTTTTACAAGTGAGGATGCGCCTTTCTAATACAAAGTTTTAAGTCTATTTATAGAAGAATTCAAAAAGAAGAAATTCGAAATAAAAGAAGACAGGAAGATCACACCATTTTCTTCTACCCTTTTCAATTAATTACTTATTTGGGCTAATTTCAATCACGAGCGTATGCACTCGATTTCTCTGCTTAAATTTTCATCGTAAAAATTAGGACACGGCCTCACGCTATACCCGATTTGGCCTTGCAGGAAATCAATTTAAAAATCACAATTTAAATAATTTTTCCTATTTTTGGCATACCTCTATCATCATGACTAATACAGCAAACAAAGAGCGCAAACTGTATTATTATTAAAGTATTCTAGAGGCATCACTATCTTGATCTGATCCTTCTTCGATCTTCTATTTTCTTATAGATTTTTTCGTGATTACTGGCTAAAACTTCATCCAGCTCGAGGTTCGGGTGTGGGGCTTGTATGGGGACCATAGAAACTAGGTGCAGTACCAGGTGCAGGAAAGTTTTTTTTTTATATATGGCGCAGCTATAGGGATCACATGCATCACATGGCTGAGATCTACATGGTTACGATTCTGCTAGGGCTCTTTCGATAGCACAAAAAATTTGTCTATCATGGGATTTTGGTCTGCTCCTAACACTATTAATACTAATTTTATTAATAAGTAATCGCTCATCATAAAATCGATCAATGTATCAATCAAATATATGTATCAATTCCTAAATATATCTAGTGATAATGGGTTAAATTGATTACATATAATATTTAATAAATATTGTCGAATATTATATAAATTTTGGTAAATAATAATTATTATACTTAGATTTAAAACTTTCTATATATATACAATATACACAATAATTATGAAATAATTATTTTAAAAAAGTCGGTAAATAAAATTATAATGTTGAATATGTAATTATTATGACAGATTAAGATGTATTTGCTTAGTATAAAAAAATTGACAGGTATCAAAAATAAAAATTTTTGGCCATATTTTTTAGGATTAGGGGTTAAGTAAAGTTAGAGGTTAGTTTTAGAGTAGAGTTTATATAAATAGTTTTATATGTTAAATAGAACCCACATTTTACTTTTCCTGATTTTATTATGATCTGTGACAATTATTGCATCACGATTAGAAATAACTTATGTTAAATCAATTATATATCACTGACACAAATATAAGGTTAACTATATTTGTTAACCCCCTACTATCTTTTTTATCGGCATGCTGTATATCGTTTCCAATAATGTTTAGGTTATCTGTAGATCATCTTGTTTATTGGCTGTTTTTTTAATCGTGACCCACCACATTTCCTTTTAAGCTAAAACGGAAAGGATTTTTGTCAAATAATTTTATATTATCTTATCTGATATTGATATCTGATATATCTGATATAATATATCTGATATATCTGATATATCTGATATAGCCTCCAAAAATTTTTTGTCGTATTCTGGTTGTATTTATAAATTTTTGGTTATCACGTGAGATTATATATGTGATAAAGGTTCCACGCAATAAATTTGTCATGTAAATGGTATGTAATTTAAAGTGTTAATTCTAAATTTATTTATTTATATTAATTATTAATATTATTTTGACCTTAAATAATAAAACGTAAAAAGAAGCCGAACTTCGTGGTAAATTTACCTATTAAGTAACTTACTTTTACTTATCGTTTTTAATTTATTTAATTTATTTTTTTTTGAATAAATAATCTGTGAGATAATGCGGGTACTCTAACTAGTCAGATACTATGCTTGATTATGTTCGATTCCTTTGGGCAAAACCTTACTAGGGCAACCTCGTGAGTTCAAATTGATAAACATGTTAGTGATACGCCGCAGCGATGACATTGATGATTCCTAAAATTGAGTTGACATATGTATGACATACATAATTCAACATATCGAAAATGTGGCTAAGCAGAACTCACAGGGCCCAGAGTCACAAGCTGAACGAAGCAGATGAGAAAAGACATGTTAAGATTCTAAATAAGGCTGGTGAGTATGATGTAAAATCAACTTCCGCAAATGGTGACCATCTGTGCGAGTACAAGTAAGACCCCAACAATACGTCAAGTATAGTCAATTCCCCGAGAAACAGCAACCTGATCCCGCCCACCTGACATTTCATGTTGATGCAGTGAACAAAGTCACGGGGCAACCATTTGTCATGAGACCTGACCGTGCCCATGATGCATGGTGATCGTTATAATCGTTGGGTTAAGTATTAAGTATTGATGGCAGAGGTGATGCATTTAAGAGTCGGGTAAGTATGATGTATTGAGTAAGGGATAATAGATAGTTAAATAAGTATGAGGTCATAAGGAGTAGTTATTTAAGAGAGGTAAAGATGGAAATTGTTCTACCTATTTGTCTTTGACATTAACTCGACGACGTTAGTCTAGCTTTGTCATTAAGTCACGTAGTCTAAAAAGAACAAATAAGTTTGAAAAAGTTAAAATAACAGTCAGTGTAAAAAATTCAAATTTAAATTTAGTGCACTTTGCATACTGAATTTTTAAATTGATATGCGCAAAGCACACTAAATTTTAATTTAAAGTACTTATGAGTAATCAAGCATAATTATATTGATTATACTAAAAGATTTTTACATTATAGCATATCTGAAATCTGTGATAAGTTAAGCCACAGATGTCAATTACTTGACCAACTATTTACGTATCCGGCATCATGTATAAATTTCATTTACATTTAATTAAATAACTTAGGTTTACACTAAAGTAGCTTTAACTATATTTTTTATCGCATTATCGTAATATAGATTTATAAAATTTAAATATTTACAACATTTAAAACTTAACTTGTACATGTGAATATAAAATATTGAAAAAGTTCTGCATTACAATAATAAGCTAAATTAAAAGATATTCGATTCTATTATATTTATTAATAATAGTTTTCAATTATATGTATTAGCAATCAGCAAAATTAAATGGTTTTTTAATTATATTTATTAATTTTAATTTCCTATCGCTATGTAAAAAAAATTTATTAATCAAACATGTTAAATAAATTAATGAACAAAACAAAAAAACATAAAAACCTTTAATTCACTAATTTTTGCCAATATTCGCGCTCAAATTCTTTTGCAGTATGGGCATGGCTTTAAAGGTTAAATTAAAGAAAATTGGGTTTAAAAGTTTTCAGTAAAAGGTTCCAAAAAATCACTAATTAATTGATAAATGATTAAATTCAACTAGCCATTGAAAAACTACTAATTTATTATAACATATTAAATTTGCTATTTCAAGATTTAAAATAAAATTTATAAAATACAAACGAGTGGTGTGTTCATTACATTATTGACACATTCTGATATAAACAATATTCGTATATTCTGTCAAAGTGATGAACAAAAGTGTAACACTAAGCGATATAAAAAATATTTTGTATGTAGGTTATACTGTTAAAATGACAAAAAAAGTGTGTATAACTTGTAAAGTCTTTTATCATCAGGCAATATTATTAATCATGTAATACAATTACATAGAATTTTACTTTGTTATTCGCTTTATCCTTGGACCTTTATATTTAATGGTCTAAACTGTCATTGAATATGTATAGAGTCAGTCAAATAATTGACATCTTGGCCTAATCTGTAACAAATTTCGATTTGCACACATCATGAACTTTGAAGATATATATTTACTTAATATTATCAAAACCTTTCAGCTTGGCCTTCTTTGGCAAAAACTTTTAAATTTAGATGAGTGAATTGAGGTGCTTAAGAATACTTTAAAATAGTTTAAAAAGTAAATTTTAACTAATAATAAACTATTAAATATATTTATTGTTTAATAAATAAAAGTAAATTTTAGCTAATAAAAAACTATTGTTTATCAATAATAAATAAAATAAGAGAATATATTAAAAAATTTAATATATCTAAATTTTTAATTTTGTCATTGTTTTGTGTACCAATAATCATAAGATTTTTCAAAATCAAATAACTCAATAGATGGTCCATTTAAAGCTAACATTAAATGATCATTAAGTGTTTCAACATGCATCTATTACAAAGCTGAGTTTTAATAAGCTTTTGAAAAAAAACTTGCTCAACAGTTCCATTAGAAACAGAAATAAGTAAAGCAATTTGAATTAAATTAGAAATAGCAAAAATATCAAAAATAAATATAGTTTGTAGATAAAGTTTCATGTATCAATAAATTTAATAGATCAATAATTTTTTAGAAAACATTGAACATTTCTCATTCACTAATTAAGGGTAGAGGATATGTAGATTACTTAATAGATGTTGAATGTCTCTTGCTGTTCTGCACTGTATCTATATTAAAGAGTTTAGCTATTTCTAGTATTTAAGTAGCAAAAATTTATCAAATTTAGGATAGTTGCATTTAAGATATCACTAACTATTTTAGATGCTATTAATATCTAGATATTTTGATTAATATTATAAGATTTTACTAAAATGCAGCTATGGTGTTTTACACCATGTTATACAAAACTATTAGAATAGCCAATCAAAATGTAAGGTCAGGTGTAACAATAAATTTTGTTTTTTTGTTTATTTTTTAAAAAACATTCATATCGCAAAATTTTGCTTATAAAACCACCTTTGGGGCTCTAATAAAAAAATTCCTATGAATTAAAGATTAAGAAAATTTTAAGTAAATTATTCATAAGATATTAATAAAAAGGTTATTTATTAAATATTATTAACTTTTCAGACCTGGTTCTACAAGTTATAAAAAATAATGACTTAAAATGCAATTTTTAACATCTTGCTATTTAAAACCCATTATAAATTTAACATTATACACAGATAATCCAACAGAGTAAACAAGACCAATAATTTAGCTTGATTATTAAAATAACTAAAATTAATACTATTGATATTTTTTAATATTCATGTTCTCTCTTTCCTGTTAAAAATTGTAACAACTATTATCTAAAAATAATACAGATTAATAAATAAATCTACACAACTATTCTTATAAAAAACTTACTAATTTATATTTTGATATTTTATTTATCTCACTTGTAAAGATCTGATAGTTCCTAATAATGAGCAGCAATCTTCAATAAAAATAATCCAAAAAAATACAAGCAGTCAATAAAATAATGATATACAATTTTAATAACTAAAACTTAAAATTTATGGTTCTAGTAAATCTCTAGATAAATATATACTTACTAATTAAATCAATTGCAATAAAAGATGCAATCTCAAAACTAGATCTGTGTAGATAATAATAAATAAATAAGACAATATATTATTTTGGACATTTATTTTGATAGAAAACAAAGTCAAAACAATATTAAAGTTTACTTTACATTAATGTTATACAAATATACTTCAAAAAGTAGTATTTCAATAAATAAGAAATTAAGATAACTTAGAATTGGCAAAACAAAATAAACCTTAGTCATTTATCTATGATTTATAGTATTATGATTTAAATTTGATAAATAAATGATCAGGTATTATTAATTTAGTACAAAATGTAATTCATTCAAAATTAATTAATATTAATATAAATGCATAAATATTTATCCAGTATTATAAATTTTCTGGTATGTATGTACATACATAATTAGTGTATACAACATCATTCTACTTAGAGGAGTAACAAAAATCAGGTGATTTTTTAGGGGGGAGGGGGGTAAAAAAAGTTAAAATTATATATAAGAACCTGACTATTTATATATTAAGGAAGAGGGAGGGGGGTAGGCCTCTGATAAAAAATAATCAGGTGATTAATGACACTGCCCTTACAATTATAGTACAAACCATATAATAACAACTACTAATCAAGATTCTCTATAGAATACTGTAAACTGATAATATTTTAATAGTAAAAACATAAAGGTTCAAACTGCAATAACTCTTTAACTATTAAACTTTCAAAAATAAAATTTTACTTGTAAAATTCATTATATCAAATTCACTAAAGTAATAATATTCTTTTTTTATTTTTATTGTCTAAAATATAGCAATAAACTCAATAATAAAATTCTTCTTTTAATTAATATTTAGTAAAAATTTTAGAAATATAACTATAGCATATTGTATTGCAATATATATATATAAATTTAAAATTACATATAGATATTTTATTAAAAATATATTAAAATGAAGAATTTAGTTATAACTTTTATTCTTCTGCTATGTTCCATGCAATAAATATAAAAAAAGTATTAATACTTTAAAGAGCATATTATAATAAACTTGACAAAAAAAATTTATTTGTACAAATTGCTAGTTCAAGAATTATTACAGATTGAGCTTTATATTTTTTTTTACTATCATTAAATATTATCAATCTACAGTACTCTATAAAGAATATCAATTATTGATAGTCATTACATGATCTCTATGATGATTGTATTAGATTAATGTATACCACAATAAGTAATGTATCAGTACAATACAATACCTATACTACACTTATCTTTAGCTCCCTTTAAACAACTCATGCACCTAGTTAACAATTCTATAACTAGTAATAGTCTATCAATGTATCTATCAAATATCAATTCCTAAATACACATATGATTATTTAATATAATGAATAGTATATACATTTTGGTAAATAAGTAGAATTTAATGCTTTCAATATATATATATGCAATAATTATGATATTTTATATTAAAAAATTTGGTAAATAAAAATTATAATTGTTGAATATATTTTTATTGCATCACAATTAGAAATAAATTAGAAATAAATTAATTATATACCAATGACGCAATTGTAAGGTTAAAATATTTGTTTATCGTTTCTCATAATTAGTTGCTATTAATATTAATTTTATCAATAAGTAATCGCTTATCACTTAAGTATATCAACATAGTAATAAATCACTTGATCATGAATCACAATTCACAATTATTAATAATCATTCAATAATCAATAAAACAAATAATGACTATGTAGAATACTAGATACGTTGCCTTCGACTCTTAAAATGACAACTAGCTTATGTATAGTTTATATTAGATAAATCAAAGTCTATATTAAGAGAGTTTAATACAGAATTTGGTATACATAACTTAAATACAATATCTAAATATCATTTCCTCTGTTCATACTTTACAACACCATTCCTCCTTTCATTCTCATTCTAAATCTACCTTGTATTGTTTTTGAATAGGTCCTTTTCCCATTATCTGTTATTCAAGACAACTCATTATTTCATACAAAACAAATTAAACTATTCCCATTGCATTTTTGCCTTAATCGAAATTTTTTTATGAAACGCCAATGCAAATGATACTCCTCAAATTGATTCTCATAAAATAGTTAAATGCTTCACATTCGTTATGAACAATTTTGCTAATTCATTAGCTTTCAAAAGAAGTGCTATCCTGACTTCTTTGATGAGATAGTGTAAATGGGCGCTAAGGGATCTAGACTCCATCCGGATGACAATCCGATCTGTGTACAATATACACAGGTTCAATAAATATATAAAGGATACATATTGGGATCCCTTTATCATCCTGATATCTATCTATTATGTATCTACTTTTAATCTGGTTTGCTACAGTTTTTTGGCTGATGTATGGTAATATAAAGGATGGATATCGGTACAACATATAAGATAAATATAAGACAAATAAAGAGTATCTATTAATATCCTGATACCAATCCTTTATATGATAATTATATATCCGTTTTGCTGCATATATTGAAAATATAGAAGATAAATATCGGTAGATCAAAATAAATATCAGCTGAATAAAGGGCACCTCTTTATGTTCTGATATCAATCCATAATATATCCACTTTTAATCTGGTTTGCTACAGTTTTTTGGCAGATGTATGGTAACATAAAGGATGGATATCGGTACAACATATAAGATAAATATAAGACAAATAAAGGGTATCTATTAATATCCTGATACCAATCCTTTATTTTATTTATAAGATCCCGATATTCATTTTTATATAATCTAGTTTACATAGAATATCGAGTTAATTAAAGAAGAATATCGGAATAATTAAAGATGAATATCGGGATAATTAAAGATGAATATCGGGATAATTAAAGATGAATATTGGGATAATTAAAGATGAATATTGGGATAATTAAAGATGAATATCAGGATAATTAAAGATAAATATCGGGATATTATAAGAAGCTAATATTTTATTTTTTATATCCAGTTATGTTACCAATTTTTGGTGAATACATATACTTCATACACAAACAATATTTATAATATATTTTAATATACATTATCTTATTTACTGCCACTTGCTTTTTTTATAAATATACAATTTTAATAAAATATATTATTTTTATTTATTATGCAGAATATTATACATTTAT
>QKWP01003107.1:0-15830 GCA_003550325.1 Gigaspora rosea | reverse complement strand
AAGACAGTCCCGGATGCTACCTACATCCCCTTAGGACTAATTTATCCTCGCGGGTAAACTTGGTAGAGCAGTCCCTGTCCCACACAGGTATTACCTATACTTCGGTAACTTACGCACTCACCGAGGCAAGCAACTTGCAGTCAGGGGGTACCTAACCGCTACCATTACCTACTTTTGCCCTTGTAAGGTTCACAATGACCCCGGTACCCACTATTACTTTCCTACCGGTCCATCACTGGGTTCCCCAAACTTCCAAACCAGTTGGCCCGGAAGGGTTGATCTACCTAGCATTAGGTGCTACTATGGTTTTTCATCCCCTGGTACCTAATTCCAGAACATAGGTCCTTTTCCTCCGGTACGACTCCAGCGGCCAGGTTGGAGGACCCTCTCCTCCGAAGGTCATGTCGTCCAGTTCTCCAGCTCCGGTTTCCGATATTCTGGTTCTGGTAGCACCGTCAAAGATCGTTGCTACCTCTTTACTCGGGACTTTCCAAATGGGTTTCCATTTCTCCGGTTCCTTGGATTTGTCTGTGTCACCAGACACAACTTCGCCCGAAAGCTTCTATTCGTGATGGTAACCAAGGACTACAGGTAATATACCCAACCGATCGACAAGAAATGGTTACTGTAACACAGGTCTATTTTTCCAAAGCATCGCCAGTGGGATTTGAACCCTAGACCTGCCACTTGGGGGTGACAACTTACCAACTTCCCTAAGTCGCCACACCCTTACACTTGCTTTTTTTATAAATATACAATTTTAATAAAATATATTATTTTTATTTATTATGCAAAATATTATACATTTATATATTATAATTAAACATATAAAAAGCAATTATTTAATTTTTTACTTTTTTGCTAGTTCTAGATCCACCATTATGATTTGAACGACCTCTACTATAACGTGGTTTTGCAGACCTAGAGATATGACTATCGGGATCATGCTCACTGGATTCTAAATTGTAAAATTAATAAATAATAAGCACCAATGTAAACGATTAAAATAAATTAAATATCAGTAATACGAAAATATCACTGAACAATATAAATTAATACCTTGTAAATTGTTATAAAATTCTATGTTTTCATATGAGGTATCGAAGAAATAAAAATTTAATTAAAATAATAATTTATCTACTAGTTACAACAACAAATGTATTATATATTTACCTTTATTAACAGCTTTGCCTTTATTGGCATTATCAGCATCATTACTAGTGATAACAGCTTCACAATTTATAACAAAAAAAAATCAGATTGTACTAGTTACTAAAAGAAATAGTTATTAGAATTTATAGTAAATGCATTACCAGATCTTGATACAGAAGCAGCGGCATTTATAATTTTTTTGTAGGAGCATGTGTATTACCTGATTTTTTTGGGGCAGAGGAGAAGTACTAGAACTAGATGCAGCGGCGGCATTAC
Source organism: Gigaspora rosea (assembly GCA_003550325.1). NCBI lineage: Eukaryota > Fungi > Glomeromycota > Glomeromycetes > Diversisporales > Gigasporaceae > Gigaspora > Gigaspora rosea. The sequence goes on along the minus strand of QKWP01003107.1, from coordinate 14,402 downwards.
CAGATTTTTATGGGAGGGTAGGAGAATTACCAGATTCTTTTGAAGGAGAATTACCAAGTGATTTCACAGGCGAATTTCTAGGCATTGGAGAATTTCTGGGCATTGGGGAATTTCTAGGCATTGGAGAATTTCTAGGCGATGGAGAATTACTAGGCAATGGGAATTATTGGGCAATGGGAAATTACCAAGAGAAAGGGATTTACTAGAAGATACTGCAGGGAAATTAATATCAGGTGCACTACCCGGCCTCACATTGTATGAGCGCGAAATACACCATTCGGGGTCCTAGGTGGTGGTGAAGCACTACTGTTGACATTAGCACTTTCCCAACAACGTCTTTTTATTTTGTTTGTGTTTTTTGTTGCATAAGTGATTTCGCACGCCATCAAGTTTTCTCTTAACTAAAAAAAATATTTAGTACTGATATTTATCTAAGAAATTTCGAACTAATATTTAATGCAGAAATAGTTACTTTAGTAGAACGCCAGTTTTTATTTACCACTTTTATGACATGGTTGTGTCTGCTGTTTCTTTTTCATGAATGTTATAAATTCCTAGTCGACGTTCTTCGTTGGCTACATCTTCATCAGTTTCTGAAGGTTCATTACTATGATAGGCTCTAGCTTCCATTATTTTTTTAATGTCTCTTAATGCTTAATTTCTTGAAATATCAACAGGAAGAAGGTTATTAAAATGTTCATTATCAGTTTCTTGAAGTTGGTTAAACCCCTTCTTTCGTCGTTTAACTTTCTATAAATTATATAATTAAAAAATATATAAGGCAGTACCGATATTTATATAAGGCAGTACTGATATTTATATAAATAATCTAAAAAAAAAGGCATACTGATTCCATTCTTCCGTTCTCACGCATCCTCGCACGATCTTAACTGTCCAACTCCGGGTTCTGTTGCTTGTGATATTTGTCCTTTTGATGTCTGTGCCATTCTTTATTATTTTCAAAATATGATAGTCTTCCACCTGATATCTTTTTATGTCTCGTTTTACTGTTTTAAATGCATCTCGAAGAAACACATCCTTAAAGTCAACCCAACGCTTAGATGGGTCAGTTTGATTAGATTGTTCTAACCCAGTTAGTGAAATTATGATATCGTTCTATATTAATAAATTCGAACAAATAGATAGATCATTAATATAAAATACCGATATCTATATAGATTAAGTTAAATGATATAATTGCCAATATTTATTTGGCAAATTAAAAAAGTACTATTTTTTCATCAAAAATGATACAATAATATATACTCTTAATATTTTTTTTTGCTCAGAGAGAGTTCCCGGCACCTTTTTGTAACCCTACGCCTGTTACGACTATTTCTGCTACTGTTGTTGCTGTTGTTGCTGTTGCTGTTGTCACTGTCACTATTGCTATCAGTTTCTAAAGAACGGGCCCTTTTTTTCATAAAATTATCGATTTTGTCACCCAGATTCTTTATTTCATTTCTTAATTCTTTTAATTCATCACCTACAAACCAAAAAAAAAGAAAAGAAATAGTACGTAAAAAAAAAAACTATTGTACTGATATATATATATAGAATCACGCTTAACATGCATATGTACTACAAATATATGTATATATGTCCAGTATGTAACATCATTAAATTATTACCTCTTTCGTTCGATTTTTCATTTTTTTATTTTGCTTCTTTCGACGGTTACTGATAAACGAGAAACACTTGAGAATAAACGAGAAATACTTGAGGCACGTGAGAGACTCATGTTGGATAATATGAAGACTTTTGCATTTCGAAGTGATATAGTAAGTGCTTCTTGTATAGAAAAAAAAATAGAAACTGTTTTTTTTATTACCTTTGGAGAGAAATAGAGAAGAGTGTATATACATGTGTCACAACACATTTTTTTTTGTTTTCTTATATAGCATCAAAACAAAGCACATACTGTCATCATATGTACTCGTGGATAGACTTCGGGATTTTAAATTTTAGGATACAATCCCTAAGAAATCAAATATACTGAACCCAGTAAATTATAAAATTTAAAATTCAAAATATAATACTAAATAGATATCGGGATATTAAAAATTTTCTTTGTTATAAATTCATTTTAACCAAAAACTCATTAAAATTCTAATAGAATTTATTTTTTAAAAAAACCTTCATATCTCAAAATTTGCTATATGGATTTGCAAATCTAATTTACCTATGGTCCATAAGTGCGTTTTATAATAATTGTACAGTATAATATTATTATTTTTATTTTTATTTGCTAAATATTATCGTTATCTATATAAATAAATATATATAATCTATTGCTTGCCAATATTATTTGTTATAAAATAAGTCGCTACCAAATTTTTTATTATTTTATTTTTCATAGTATCAGTAAAATTTAAAAATTTTACTAAGTTGAATAGCATATTTGTATACTATTAACATGGCAAAATTTTTAAATTTTTTCGCGTGTTGAAGAATACATATATTGATATCGGGATATGATAATGCTACTTCACCGATAATCATTTTGTCATTTGTTTAAATAAGCTATTTGTTAATATATAATATAATAAATAAAAAATATGCAATTTCTCAATAAAAATATTTTATAATAAACCCTTATATTACAGATATTGATACAAGTTTATATAATAATATCGGGAAGGTTTTATCTAAAAATTCCAAAAAAAATACAGATATTGATGTAACTAAAGTTCAATTGAAAGTTCGATAATATATTATTGGGATTTTTTAGATAAAAAAATTCCCGATATTAGTGCATAAAAAATTTATCACATATTACAGATATTGGTTGATGTAACTAAAGTTCATTATTACACAAAAAAAATATATCATGATGTAACTAAAGTTCGATCATATATTATCGGGAATTTTTTTATCTAAAAAAACCCCGATATTAGCGCATAAATCATATATTACAGTTATTGATCGATCGTAATTAATATCAGGATTTTTTATTGCACAAAAAAATATATCATGATAGATATTGATGTAACAAAAGTTCGATCATATAATATCATGAATTTTTTTAGATAAAAAATTCCTGTATCATATATTACAGATATTGATATAACTAAAGCTCGATCGTAATTAATATCAGATTTTTTATTGTGTAATTTCTCAATATAATATTGCTATAAAGTCTTAATATTGATGTAATGTCTTCTATTTCGTCAATTCTTTGTTTCGCGTATACGGTTTGGGAAGAAATACATCAACTATTTTATTAGCAATATGTAATTTTTTAAAGCGTTATAAATATAAATAGGATAAGTTTCTTCATCTTGTTTTATTCACGATTCTTTATAGTTTTGTTTCAATACACAATTTTTTTAAGTTTTGTTTCAATTCGCAAAAATTTTTTCACAGTTATTATTTTTTTACATATTAAAAACATGGATACAGTAGTTTCACATAGAAGACAATATAATGAAAAAAAGGGGTGTGTTGGAAGTGGAAGCAAGAGAAGAAGGTCACCGTCTTTATCTTCTTGAGAAGGTAATATATATATCGGATTTTATATTTTGTGTAATTTTATGTATTAAGCCAGGCTATTATTTATATATAAATATATATATATATAGAAAGCGAAAACCTCCAGTTTCACCAATTTATATTAGCAGCAGCAGCAGCGATGACGAAAGTGGTAATAGCGATATTGAAAGTATTGATATCGGTAGTGAAAATGATATCATAGCAGCACTCCGGGTACATTTTTTTTATGTTTAGATATAAGTATCGGGTCCTGATAGAAATATAAAGCAGCATCCATAATTTACGTTAAACCAGTATTATGAATGTACTAGTAACAGCTGGTTTATTTTTGTTTTTGATAGATTTGTTTTATGCATGTAATATCTATAATTTTTTTTTATTATAATAGACTGAAATCCTCTTAGTCATGGAGGGACTAAACGAATGGGATAGACCAGACCCTGCCAAGCAATGGCATGAATTCAGAGATCATTTTATCACAAACTTCCTTCCGGCTATTATGCGTGATATTGCTTACCCTGCTACTAACGACCAAGTGCTATATGTAATCCGGCAACACCATAAACATCAACATGAAATGTATTTGGAAAAATGCAGCCGGCTAGGCATGAGCGACAAAAAAAAAGAAGAAGAAAGAATACGCGGGTATCGCAGATATATTATTATTAACATACATATATAAATATTGGCACTATACATCTCACTCTTATTATTATTTAATATTATCGTTATTATTATTCTTTTTTATCTTTTCATTTTATTTTTACTCATTAATTTAATTTTATTTATTTATTTTGTTATTTATTTTCACTTTATTTTAATTTTTAATTTTTTTTTAATTTATTTTTAGAAACTCCAAAGACGAATGAGTAGCTTTAAACATTTACTAACAATGCAAAGCCGCTCATTATACAGAAATTTTCCAAAGAATGTATCCAAAGAACAAGCAATTGCCGATATTTACTGGGCATTGCGGTTTCGAGGTTACTATAGTGATGAAATTTCTGAAACTGATGCTGAAAAGGCTGATAGGGAGCGGAGAGACGGAAACTGCGATAGTGACAACAACCACAACGACCGGGTGGTCAAAGTATTAGACAAAGGCTGGCGATCCCGGAAGGTAAAATCTAAGCCTATATAAATATCGGCATTATGCTTACCCACGAGTAATTATTTTTGAACCCGAACAAATTTTATTGGTCTAAATTTAACATTAATGCTGCTAAAGGAAATGAGGCTTCATGTTTTACCAGATTTAGCTTTAAAAAACCTGATAGTGACATATATTTTACCAATGAATAAATCTAATAAATGATAAATCGAAAGCTGTCTTTTATTTCTTTAGCAATGCAATGCTCATATATATATATATATGATTTTTTTTAAAAAATTTTTTTTTACCTCTAGTTGAAAAATATATTATGGTCGGCCGGAAATGTATCAGCAGTAAAAAAGAAATGTACAAGATACCGTGGGCAAATGCCCCAGGTTTAATCAATGAAAATACAGCTCCACCCAAAAATGCACTATTTTGGTTTATATCAAGGTCATATGCTGACCCCGATAGTTGCATTACTGATAGTGATAGCGATAATTCCTCTCTCAATAACAATAATGATAACCTCCCTCCCGATAACAATAATGATAATACCCTCCCGATAACAAAAATAATAACCCCCTCCCGATAATGATAACTCTAATAACGAAAACACTGATAACAATGACCCTGATAGAGACAACCCGGAAAGCACCGATAGTGACTATATACCTGTTATAGCTGGGCCAGTAACATCCACTATAGCACATATAGGACACGTTCAAAATTAATAAATCGAAAAAAATTTGATTGCCAGAGGTAAAAATAGTAATACTGTTAGTTTAATTATAACTATGCAAAACTAACCTTGGCTCTGAATTTGACAAAAAGCATTCAATCAACTGGCTACCTTTAATAAATCTAGTAATACTATTAAAGATAAGTCGAAAGAGGCTGTTGTTGACAAAGGTAAATCGAAAGAGGTTATTGATGAAAAAGGTAAATCGAAAGAGGTTGTTGATGAAAAAGGTAAATCTAAAAAGGTTGTTGATAAAAAGGTAAATCTAAAGAGGTTGTTGATGAAAAAGATAAATCGAAAGAGGTTGTTGATGAAAAAGATAAAAAGAAAGAAATTGGTATGTGTCGGTTAATTTTTATACTAATAATTTATTAAATTACAGTTAAATATCAGTTAACTTTTACAAATTATTATTCATTGTATATATTTTTCTGGTATTAGAAAATCTGATGTTCTATCGAAATCCTTCTCTAATATCAGAAGGTGAAACTACAAGAATCTAACTTATCATTAGGTAATTAAGTAAAATGCATTAACTAATACATAATTCAAATTATTAATTGTTTTTCATATAAGTGAATCCAGCTGTCAGGATCCCGACGAGAACAAAATTGTTGAGACTCTTGCGAGCTTCACAAATTTTTTAAAAAGTTTGTTAGAATCGGAGGAGGAAGAGGAAAGCAGCAACAACTAAAAAAAAAAGCAAATTGATCTTTTTTTCTTATTTGTTTTATTTGCAATTTTTTTTTAATACATATAATAAATAAATGTATTATCTAAGGCTATATATATCGTGATAATAAAGATGTATTTTTTTCTTATACCATTTATATGCTGATATCCTTATATTATACTATTAACGTGTAAGTTGAATATCGGAATAATAAAAAAAAGAAAAACTATAAACTGCTATTTGCCTATATACATACCGATATCCTTATATTATACTATTAACGTGTAAGTTGAATATCGGAATAATAAAAAAAAGAAAAACTATATACTGCTATTTGCCTTTTATATGCTGATATCTTGCTTTGATGCTGGCACCTGTTAGTTTACCATTATTATCCCTTCTATAGTAACCCAATATTTATATCAGAATAATATTAGTAAACAAAAAGTATATTATTTTATATCTGATATCTTACCTGTATATTGCCCTAATACTGATATCTGTTATTTTACTGATGTCATCCTTTCTATATTATCCCAATATGTATATCAGTATAATAATAGGATTATATAGGCATATCTCGATAGTCATGCATTCGACCTGTGATAGTTAGCGATTATAGTTTATCTTAGAATGAAAATTAAATATAGAAATAACAGAATATATATAAATATAAAATAAGAAATAAGATAGTGATACAGAGATATATATATAAAAATAGTTAATTGATACTAAACAATAAATATATAAATTTAAGGTTAATCAAAAGTATCGTGATTATCATAGTAAGCAAGGGCATTTTAAGGAAACTTTTAAAGATAAAAAAAATAAATATTTTTAATAAAAGTGTAAATCTGTTATTTGTATGTCATAAGCAACCATATAATAAATTCTTCAAAAATTTTTATTAAATAAACCCAAAATTCTGTTACATCGATAGTTGAATGTTTATTTAAACTTATTTTCTTACAAAGCAAAGGTTTTATCTATTATAATAACTTATATAACTATAAATAATTAAATCGATTAACTTCACATTAAAATTTATAACTAGCCCACAATGAAGGTTTCAAATGAATCTAAAATAAACATCAATGGTATTACACCTGTTCATAATTCTCAATTAAACGGAAATGATATGCCGATACATGTTAACGGAACATCAAGTGATAATAAAGATAATAAAGACATAATTGCTATTGTTGGAATGGCCGGATGTTTTCCTGGTACAAAATCAGTTGATGAGTTATGGGAAATGGTAACAACTAGTAAAAATGCATTACATAGATTTACAGACAAAGAACTTGAACAACTAGACATACCAATTTCTCTATGTTCTAATTCAAATTACGTGCCAACATGTGGTCTACTTGCGGACATTGATAAATTTGATGCTAACTTTTTTAACATAAGTGCACAAAATGTAGTAAATATGGATCCACAACAACGTTTATTATTGGAAAAAAGTGTTCAAGCTTTAGATGATACAGGAATTGATCCAAGAAGAGAAAAAGGAAAAATTGGTGTTTTCATAGCTACAGAATATAGTAAATATAAAGAATTAATTCCTCAAAATAATATAGATCTCGCAACAAAGTTAACAATAGATATTAATTATATGCCTGGAAGTTATGCGGCAATAATTTCATATTTATTGAATATTACAGGACCAGCGTTTAGTACTGGCTCTACATGTTCTAGTTCCTTAACAGCTCTAAAAACTGCTTACAATAGTATTAAATCTGAGGATTGTGATATTGCTATAGTTGGTGCGTCATAGTTAGAACTTCCTCAAGTTGGATATATTGCACAACCTGGATTTATTTATTCTGCTAATGGAACAATGCGACCTTTTGATCATAAATCAGATGGAACCATATTTACAAGATCCATATCAGTTATAGTATTAAAAAAGTTATCTAATGCAATAAGAGATCAAAATCCTATTTCAGCAATTATTAAATCTATTGCAATAAATAATGATAGACAAATTAATAAAGTTGGTTATAGTGCACCAAGTTCAGATGGGCAATATGATCTAATTAAAAAAACACTTCAATTAGCAAAAGTTTCTCCTTCTGAAATAGCATTTATAGAAGCCCATGGGACAGGTACCAAAATTGGTGACCCAGTTGAAATTAAAGCATTAATAAAAGCATTTGTTGAAACTTCGCAAGAACTTCCAAAACAATTTTGTGCAATTACTACAGAAAATTCTAATATCGGGCATTGTGTTATAGCATCAGGATTAGCAGGAATTATAAAGGCTGTTAAATCATTAGAGAATCGCATTATTCCTCCAATGGCAAATGGATCTTTTGAAAAACCAAATAAGATGATTAATTTTGAATCAAGTCCATTTTATGTTGCTACCAACCTACAAAAATATGAAGAACAGAGGACTATGTATGCTAGTGTTCAAGGAATTGGTATGGGTGGAACTAATGTACATTGTATCCTTGCCGAATATTTAAAAAATTCTCAAGAAACAGAAGAACATTTTGATGAAACTGATAAATTTATTTTGCCATTTTCAGCTAAATGCCATGCAAGTCTTTTAGAGATGGAGAAAAAAATGATCGAACATCTAGAGTATCTTAAAGATGAAAATGCTTTGAAAAACGTTGAGAAACCCCTTCAAATTGGTCGAAGTCAATATATCTTTAGAGATGTAATTGTTACTTCATCTCTTTCAGATGCTATATCCAACTTAAAATGACCAAGATGACTAAAAAAGTAAAATTTTCATCACCAAATATTATCTTTGCATTTCCTGGACAAGGAAAATATTCTATCACAATTCACTGGCAACTTTATAGGTCTTCAAAAATTTATAGAGAAAAATTTATAGAATATGTTAGAATTTTGCAGAATTATGATCCTACAGTTCTGAATCTAGGAAATTATCTTTTAGATAATACACAAGAATTGACATAAAATAGTATCCATTATTGGTTTTTATGTCAAGTCATATCATAGTAGATATTCTTCAAAAAATTTTTAAGTATCCTATAGCCGGAATGATAGAACATAGTCTTGGACAATACATGGCTGCTACATTAGCTGGTATATTTACAATCGATATTGCATTACCTTTAGTATTAGAAAGAACTAATATCATGTATAAAATGGAGAAAGGGTTAATGTTAGCAGCAAATATTAATAAGGAAATAGCAATAAACTTTGTGAAAACTGAAAGAATTTCATTAGCAGCAGTAAATGAACCTGGACAATGTGTATTTGCTGAAAGACCTGATGATATAAAAGATTTGGCAAAAACACCTAAAGATTGTGGATATAAAGTTAAACAACTTTCGACTACGCATGCGTTTCATTCTCATATGACAGATTGTATATTAGATGAATTTGAAATAAGATTTATCCACTGATTTCACAGGCTGCTAAACACAATAAAATGATAAATATTCCATTAATTTCAAATGAAAGTGGTGATTCAACAAAACCAGAAGAAGCATTTACAACAAATTTTTGGAGAACACATATACGTGAAACTGTACAATTTGAATCTGGGATTAAGACGATTCAATCAACAATTCCAAATGCAATCTTTGTTGAAGTAGGACTCGAGCAAGTCTTAAATTTATTTATCCATTATATTTTGAATAATGAAGCTAGAGTTGTTTATGGATTTGATCTGATAAATTTTAGTATTGAAAAATTAATTTCAGAAAGTTGGTTTAATGGAATTGAAATTGATTGGCATACCCAGTATTGGAAATCTTATGTTCTCATGTTCTCATGAGAACATCACTTTCAATCTGAGAACATTTACAAAATTTAAGATGTTCTCTATTAAATTTTTTTTGAGAACATTAAGTTTGAAAAATATGTTCTCTATGTAAATATATAAAATAATGAAAAATCATTTTTATTAATATAGCAGTTTAAAATAATTAAGCTCATAAATATTTAATTGTTAGTTAGTTGAAATAGAGAACAATTTAGTAGGTTTTAAAATTTTAGATAATAAATTTTATTGGTTTATTCATTTCTAGTTTGGTGCAATATAGCCTTATTTTATGTATACATATAATATTATAAATTCTAGAGAGCTAAACTCACTATGATGATAATTTTTATAAAAAAATTACTTAATAAATCTTTAGTTATTATGGTTTTAAACTTTAATGTTATATCTTAAAATTTTATAGTGAGAAATTTTTGAATCTATAAATTCACTATAGTAAAAAAGAATAGTATATTATATTACTTATTTATTTAAATGTTTGAGAGATATTAATAGCTTATTTAAAAACTTAATATATAAGTTGAGCCAAGCTAATAACATCTTCAACAATATATAAAAAACCTCAAATATTAATTTTTTAAAAATTTATATATAAAGTTATAATCTTATTATTATGAATAATTTAGCTTTCTTTATATAGTTTGTTAAATAAATTATATTTTTTATTAATAATTTTTCTTTAAATATATTAATTAAGAATTAATATAAATATACCCATAGGATACATAAAACTTTTTGTATCCATTATTTTGATCATACAGTATTATATAAAAAACTAGTAATGCCGATATTGTTTATGCTAGGTTAGGGTTAGGGTGAGTATTATGTTAGGGTTTGGGTTTAGGCTATTATATAGTAAAATCGCTCAAGGAAATCTTTTTATTAATGCATAGAAGGTGGTTTAGTATGCAATTTCTTGCAAAATGAGCGATTTTTGCCAAACATTTGTTTTGAATTTTTCTGATCGTGTAATGTTATACCTAATCTTGAATTTTGGTAGCAATCTATAGTCACATGATGCGGGTATATGTACCTTCAGGTACATATATATTAACCCATTAATTAAAAATAAACGGTTTTATTAAATCACACTACTGGTATTCAACACTACAATGATTTTCACCAATCAAATTTTTTAAATATAGTGTAATGTAAATATCAGGTGTAACATAAAATTTTTGTTGTTTTGCTATTTTTTTTAAAAAATACCTTCTAACTCAAAATTTTATCCATGAAATCACCTTTTTTTTTAAAAAAAAAACCCTCTTGTGAAATTTTACTACATACCATGCCTCACTCTAACCTTAACTATTAACTTTAACTTAACATTTATCAACTTTAACTTTTGTTTTTTTTTTTGTTTATTTTTTTGATAGTGATCTTCATGTACACCACATACTGGTGGTGTTTAACACCACTGGTTTGATTTATAATTGCTGAAAATAAAAATTAAAAAATAACTAAAAGTATAAAAGTATAAGTGTGAGAAAGAGAATGAGAAAAAGAAAATAAGAGTAAGAAAGAATGAGAAAGAGTGAGAAAGAGTAAGGGAGAGTGAGGAAGAAAGAAAAAGAGAGAGAGAGAAAGAGAGAAAAGAGGGAAAGAGAAAGAAAGAGAAAAAGAGAAAGAAAGAGTAAAAGAAAAAAATTTTACTAATTGAGAACATAAAAAAATTTTTGAGAAAATTAAATTCAATAAACATGTTCTCATAAGAACATAAATATCAAAACAGATTTCAAATACTGGGCATACCTATTATAATCTTATGAAACCTTCATTATTAAAAGTCCATTTGATCCGATTACCAGCGTATCAATTTGATCATTCTCAAAGTTATTGGGCTCAAAAATCGGAATAACATTAATGAAGTCTTTGAAATACAAAATCAACATAAACATGTTCAAATTCAAAATAAGAAAATGTATTATCCATTAAAGAAAAGGTTATAATGTACTTTAAAATAAGTCTTGGTATTGATAACATTAATGAAAACAGTGATTTCTTTGAAGCTGGTGATAACTCTCTCAAGGCAATAAATTTATTGGCTTTACTTAACAAAGGATTTGGCATACATTTTAATTCTACAAATATTTTATTAAGTTCTCCAACTCCAAAGTCATTGACTACATTTATTAAAGACAAGTTAATGAATATTAAGCCAATAGATTTTAAAGAAAATGAATCTTGCTCATCTCTGATAACATTAAATCATGGAAATCCAAATATATTTCCTTCAATTTATATGATATATCCTGTTGGCGGTTCTTGCAGAATTTATTTCAACATGGCTAAATATTTTGGTTACATGCCTGTTTACGGATTTGAATTCCCCGGACTACAAAATCATGAATTAAATTCAATAAAATACAACACTGTTCAAGAATATGCACAAAATTACCTTACTGATCTCTTAAAAGTTAACCTGCATGGACCATATTATCTATTCAGATCATCTTTTGGTGGAATTATAGCTTATTAAATGGCATGTGAATTAATGAAACGAAAAAAATATGTTAAACTTGTTACAATGGTCGATACACCTAGCAATCTAGATATGCCAATAATTCCAACAACTTTGTTGGAATGTTTGCACCATATATATTCTTTAAATCATGATCTAACTGAATTAAATGTGATTGGTAATGATGAAGAAAAATTAAAGTATATTGCTCAAAAAATTATGCCATCAGCACATCAAAAAAATCATATAGAAACTTCAACATTAAAATATTTGAAAGGTTATTTTAATATGGTAAAGTTTGACATGAAAGCAATAAAGGAATATCAATTACCTATCTCTTCAAAACCATTTCCAATTATGTATTTTAAAGCTAAAATTAGAAGAGAGTGTGACTCTAAATATCCGGAAAAAGCTTGAAGGGATTTACAAGAAATGAATAAAGAGAATTTTGAATATATAGAATTGGATAGTAATTATATGAGTGTAAATTTCTCCCCTACTTGTGAAATTATAGCTAATACTATTGTAAGAAAAATTTTGAGTAATGAAACTAATGCTTAAAATAGATTTTTTACAAAGCTTATTTTAACTCAGGTTTTTAAATTAGTATTAAATATATATATAAGCTGTCATTCATTTATATTATTTTTTTAAATTCATATAATATATTTTAAATGGTTATATGCACAAAACGAAGCCTTCCTTTGATTTTATTAATCATATAAGGTATATTATAAGTAATTATTCATATTAGTTCTAAATAATTGCGCTATAAAGCAATTATATAAAACCTTCAATTTATTCTGAACATCAAATTTGAAATAATAGGATTATCCTCTTATTATACCAGGAGTACAAAGTACCAGGAACATGGTACAGAGTACGAAGTGTATGGTTCTACTCGAGTTTTGCGAAATCTTGGTTATGATTGAATGCTTTAGTAGTATAGTGATTTACAAAATTTAGCTGATTTAAGATAACTAATCAGAGATAAATGTCATTGTATTATTTACATATGAACTTTCATTTTCAATCAGTTTCCTTTGCAGATTGATGACCATGCTTGTTCTATGGTGACTCCCTCGCTTTTCGATCGCGTGATCTACTATCATTCCGCAAATTCTTACAGTAAATCATAGTGAACCAAATACTAAGTGTCAGGACATCAAGTATCGACGTACGTATGTAAATTTTTTTAATTTTTTTTACAATAAATTACAATAGTCAGTAAGTTTAACAAAATTTTACAATAAATTGGATAGAAACCACAACCATTAATTCAAACACTGCTTGTTATCACAATAGCTAACAAGTTTTGCAACAGCAGATTAGGGTAGAAATTAAGTTAGTTGATTCCAAAACTAACTAATTCAGCTATACACCGCAATAGCATTTGTACACAAAATCTTGAATATGATTGACACCCTAATCATTTACGAATGTCAGCTGATCAAATATGCTAAGCCAGAATACCTGTAACAATTCAGTTAATAATTGATTATAATGCGGAGTGATAGAAGATCACATGATCGAAAAGATGAGCAAGCACATGACCATACTTTTTTCATAGGGCAGTAGCTGGGTTGCAGGTATGGCATCTAGTGTAGAACCTTCGGGCGGACAACTCGAATTAGGCACCAAAAGTCCACATATGGCTAGTTGCCGTCTATGTAATAAATATTACGATACTTAATAAAATTTAATATCTGCTAAAGCAGACACCTTAAAAAAAATAAAAAATAAATTTTTTGTAACCAGTGTAATATAGTTAGAGTTAGAGTTAGTGTAAGTAAGGTTAGAGTTAAAGTTAGGGTTAGAGTTAAAATTAAGATTAATATAAACTCACGAGAGGTGCATTTTTTGTTAGTAACACAACAAAAATAAAAAATAAAGCACTTAATTAGTTAGCAAGTATATTACGCGTGCTGCTTGTTAGGATATAAACAAATGGCAGAGTTTGAAATGTTCTTTTTTTATATATCTATATTTAGTGATGTGCGAATGCAGGTTTTTTGTCTTTGCATTGCATAATGCGACATTATGCAGCATGATGCATTATGCAATCCTGTATCTTATATAATATAATTACTTTATTAGTTTTTTTATTATTAAGAATAACAATAATGCATATAATAGTAGTATATAACTAATTAGCACACTTTCAAATTGCTG
>QKWP01003106.1:0-35312 GCA_003550325.1 Gigaspora rosea | reverse complement strand
TTTGCATATATGGATGACACTCTATGGATTGCTGAATCCCAACAGCAACTAGAAAATATTCTTCATACAGCATCTTCATTCTACCAAATGGCCAATATTAAAGTCAATCCACAAAAATCCACTTTTGTATCCAACTCTATACATACACCTTCTATTCCTTTTTTAAGCTACAATATTCAATGTCAGCCTCCTACAACACCTTTTAAATTTCTTGGATGCTGGTTTTCTACTTCATCTAAATCTACAATACAGTCTAAACTAATTAATCAAGAAGCTTTTGAGCTTATCAACATACTTGACACTAAACAAATTACTGATAAGCAAGCATGTTATATTATTAACAATGTTATTATACCTATTCTTGAATATCGAATTCACAATATAATTCTTCCTTATTCAACATGTAACAAAATTCTTTCTAAATACCTTACTGTTGCTAAACATAAAGCAAGGCTTGCCAAAAATACACCTAACAGCACTATGCTTAATCACAATATATATGGAATCAAAAACATTTGGGATATACAATTACAACATCATCTTTCTACCTTTTTACTTCGACTTAACAACCCCATTTACTTGGTAATAGTACACATATCCGATTACAACAATTACAAAACAATCTATGGTCTACTACCAATATACTACAACACTCTAATCCTATTATTGATGGTCCCAACAAATATACTACTACTTTTAAGATAATTCAGCTTCTTAATCACTTAGAATCTTCTATATTTGCACATGCTAAAATTCTACGTCCATTTACTATCAACCTCCCCTATACCTCACTTGAATCCCTTCTTTACAATCACCCTCAATACATAACTTTTAAACGTCAACTACTCTCAAAGCATATTTTATTTCTAGAGCAACTTACTTCTTATGATAATACAACTCTTCTATCTTGGTCACATATTTCTCTTTAGAATTCTTAATTTTATACCAGGAAAAACACCTAATTGGTTTCTTGCACTTGAAAACAAAATTCTATCCAATACTACTACTTGCCGTATTAGCTCTTCTTTACATTTCTCTAATTTTAATTCACTTTCATTTCAAACTGGTCACTTTAATCCTAAATCCAAATCTTGGCTTATTTCCTATCTTGAGCAAGAAATTATAATTGGAAAAGCTCAACGATTTAACTATACTACAAATACCATTTCTGTAACACATTGGAATATACAAACTGATTACAGTATTACATCCCTATATCCTACTCCTGATATACATTGCACCCCCTGCTCAGGATGTTCTCTTAATTCAAATAGAATTCAGAATGCCTGTACTTTAGATATATCAGCTACTATATCTACTAAATTCTTAGGTAGAAAAACCTATGCTCAACTTACAAACAAACTTCAACTTAATGCTAATCATCTTGATCTGCTATATTCTATTGCATCTCGCCATTTTATTAATACTCCTCCCCTTCCCCAAATTATTATACACAACAATCCTATCTTAGATATTTTTTTAACTTCTTTAGCTACCACAAAACTCCAATCTATAGCACAATCTAATTCTATACTCTCAAATTTTTGTTTTTACACTGATGGGTCAGTTATTAGTATCTCCAACCCAAGATGCTCTATGGGAATTGCATGGATTCAAGTTTTTAATAACAATATCTCTCACTCCTTTTCCGCACAAATTCAAAACTGGCCATCTTCATACAAAGCTGAACTAATTGCTATACTATCTGCAATTTGTACTTGTCCTTGAAATAGTAATATAGACATATATACTGATTCTCAATCCATTATTTCAAAGTACAATACACTTACTTCCCATACTCATAATTACAACAAACTCTATTCA
Organism: Gigaspora rosea; assembly: GCA_003550325.1. NCBI lineage: Eukaryota > Fungi > Glomeromycota > Glomeromycetes > Diversisporales > Gigasporaceae > Gigaspora > Gigaspora rosea. The sequence continues at coordinate 33,488 of QKWP01003106.1, read as the reverse complement.
TACAATTACTGGCCTATTTGGCATACCCTTATTAATCTCATCAAATCATATTCTCTCAATATTACACTACACAAAGTGCAAGCACATAGCAATAATGAATACAACAATAAAGCTGATGAACTTGCAAAAAGCCACTTCTCCTCACCTATTCTAGAATTTCAGCCCCATAATATTTATAACCCATCTTTTACTTTTATTTACAAAAAACATAATATTGAGCAACCAACACGTCGTGCCATAAAAAATATCTGTAATGCATATACTATTGCTATGTGGTCCTCTCAACACAGAATTCAACAAATTATCTTCCTTTCTCGACAAATTGATTGGAATGCAACTTGGCTATACCTCAATCACAACCACAAGCGCACATATAACTATACTAATTTTCAACTCTGTTCTCAAAAATCATTCTGAATTAAATGTATGCTACATATGCTTCCTACTCTTTCTTATTTTCTTTTTACAAATCCTTCTTTTCAAATACATCCTACTTGTATTACATGCAATCAAACAGATCACCAACTCCACTGGCTACTTTGTCCAGATTCAAACAATATATCAACTATTATTCAAAATGCAATCAAAAACTTTTCCTTTTCAGACTTATCAGATATAACATCCAATGAACTACAGCAACTACGCAACAATCTCATAACACACTACTGTTTTTCCTCTACACAATCTATACCCTTTAATACTACAACTTTTTATACTACAATTCAGGGATTTATCCCTATATTACTTATCAATATTGTATCTCAATATACCTCTTACAAAAATGCATCTAATACTATTGTTAAACTCCTCTTGCTTATTTCACAAAAAATTCATAAACAGCTATGGAAACCATACTGCATAAAACTTGCAAACTGGAAATCTTCACAAAACCTACCACAACAACCTTCTTACTCTATATCTACTAAACCTACACACACATTCTCACACAACAAAGCTCTATATATCTATAATTGTATATGTGGTCTACCAGACCAATTACATGAAAACAATACAAATACTTGTCCACCTCTTGGGCTAGCACTTAGAAAAATAGACATTTGGTCATACAATTGGATCAAATATAGTTGTCCTACTAACTCTATTCTCCACATCCAAATCTAGGTGAGTTTTAACCACTCTAGTAGGTTTAGGTTGCAGATAATTTAGATAGAATTAGTTTATCTATAGTCTGAGTCTTAATTCTTGTATAATAATTTGTAATTCGAGAAACCCCATGAGGAATCTCACACATTTTATTAATAAAGATAAAGGCAAAACCTCACCTTAACAACAAAAAAAAATAAAAAAAATAAAAAAATAAAATCTTGTATTACAATATAATTCTGGCCAGAATTATGGAACAGACTTTATCCTAATTATATTCAAGGATCAACAACCAATCATATAAATTTTTAATTATGTGGCACAGTAGTTTGTATAAAAAGATATATAGTAATATCGGGTGTGAAATACAAAAAAATTTTAATCATTTGAAATTTTATTATCAATAATGAAAGATTTCGCTTTTTTCTTCTTCTGTACATATTCAAAACAATCAAAATTTGAACTCACTGATAGTACAGTGCATGACATCTAAAGACTAAAATAATTTCAAAAATTAATAGCTCTTGATATATAAAAGATATGCATTCAACTCTTTCTGACAATCATCAGTCCCAACTTTTCTATTAACGCCGATCTATGAAAACTTTGTTGTTAGTATATTTGTACATAACAAAAACTCTAACTAGAAGCGACTTGGATACAGGGTTTCAGATCGTATGCGAGAAGAACTGAAATAGAGATAAAAAAGAACTTTCTCCTTATGGGTTTGACTCTCCGGATAGAAGACTTTGTTACTATAGAACAAGTAGTAGAGCAACAACTCTGAGGTTTTTTGTCAGAAGGTGTGGAAACATTAGTAGAAACATTCTTTTGGTCAACTGTGCTATTCAGCAAAGCATATACTCTTACGCTTTTTGCAAGTTGGGTCTCTCCTCTGCCGCCTTTTTGGCTTTGCGAAATTTCAACAAAGTGGGCATTTTGGCTTACCCCCTCCAAAAGATCAGCATTGTTTATATCGTCCATTTTGGAAATACGCCTACCTACATCAGCGAATTATATATACGTAATATTACGTAAGAAATTACGGCCTGTAATATTACGAAAATCTTACGATTGCCACGGTTTATTACGTAATATATTATGTTATATTACGGTAATATTACGGTTATTATTTTGAAATATTTCGAAATATATTGCAAAATATTGCGAAATAAACCAAATAAAAAAATGCAAATTACCTCCCCTACAGGGGTCGCGTACTCATGCAGATCAATAAACTAATGCGCACAGGAGGTAATATTTTGATATTTTTGCATTGTTTCGCAATATTTTGCAAATTTTGCAAATTTTCAAAAATTTTTAAAAAATAAATAAACGATATACATATTCATATAATCATGCTTTTTTACAGGTTTCGCAATATTTCACATGGTTTCGCAATTTAATATAAAATTTTTATTTTTTATTTATTATTATATATTATATTTTACATTTATTAAATATACATTTTTAATTAATAATACATACTTTATTATATATTACATATTATTTCTACATTATTACAAATATTTTAAACTACTTTCGCACTTCGTTGCATCTAATTCTATTACTATATACAAAAAACTAACTCTACACACTTATTTTCGCTTACTCCACAGTTAGTTATTATCTTTGCTTTTTTGTTTTTGAAAGTGTCAGAAGTTATCGTTGGAATGCGCAAGGTTTCGAAAAGTTGTTGTTTTTCTCGCAAAATGCCGAAATAAAATAAATTATATAATAAAAAAAAATTTAAAAATAAACCAAAAAACAAAAACAAATAACACGAAACAAAAAAAAATTGAAGTGAAACCTTGAAAGAACTTGCAAAAACTTGCAAAAATTAGCAAAAACTTGCGCCCATTTCTCTAAAAAAGCGTTCTTGAAAATTTAGAAATTGCTTGGGGTGTGTTTTTGAAGTGTCGGAAGTTGTTGTTGAAATGCGCAAGGTTTCGAAAAGTAGTGGTTTTTTACACAAAGTGCCGAAATAAAATAAATTAATAAAAAAAATTTAAAAATAAACCAAAAAAAACAGAACAAAAAACATGAAACAAAAAAAAAATAAAGCGAAACCTTGCAAAAAATTGCAAAAATTTGCAAAAACTTGCGAAAACTTGTAACTATTTTTTCTAAAGAAACGTTTTTAAAAATTTAGAAAGTCGTCGTTGGAATGTGCAAGGTTTCGAAAAGTTGTTGTTTTTCTCGTGCCGAAATAAATAAATTAATAAGGGCAGTGTCATTAATCACCTGATTATTTTTTATTAGAGGCCTACCCCCCTCCCTCTTTCTTAATATATAAATAGTCAGGTTCTTATATATAATTTCAACTTTTTTTACCCCCCTCCCCCCTAAAAAATCACCTGATTTTTGTTACTCCCCTAAAAAGAATTTAAAAATAAACCAAAAAAAAACAAAAACAAAAACCACGAAACAAAAAAAAATGAAACGAAACCTTGCAAGAACTTGCAAAAACTTTCAAAAATTTGCAAAAATTTGTGAAAACTTGCACCCATTTTTCTAAAAAAGTGTTCTTGAAAATTTAGAAATTTCTGGGAGTGTGTTTTTGAAAGTGTCGGAAGTCGTAGTTGGCATGTGCAATAGTTCGAAAAGGTTTGTTTTCTCGCAAAGTGCCAAAATAAAATAAATTAAAAAAAAATTTTAAAAATAAACCAAAAAAACAAAAACAAAAAACACGAAACGAAAAAAATAAATGAAACGAAACCTTGCAAGAACTTGCAAAAACTTGCAAAAACTTGTGAAAACTTGCACCCGTTTCTCTAAAGAAGCATTCTTGAAAGTTTAGAAATTGCTGGAGGTTTGTTCTTAAAAGTGTCAAAAGTCGTAGTTGGTTTGCGCAAGGTTTTGAAAAGTTGGGTGTTTTCTTGTAAAGTGCCAAAATAATAAAAAAATTAAAAAATAAATAAATAAAAAAAAATGGAAAAAAAACAAACGAAAACAAAAAAAACGAACAAAACAAAAATAATAAACAAAAAAGTAAAAAAAAACAAAATAGAAGATTTAATTATAAACAAAAGATCTAATCTGATCTTGTAGTACAGAATTTGAACATTATCAAACTATTTCGAACTATTTCGAAAAATTAGTCTAATGCGTGATCCAGGTTACAGATCTACTGATCTAGCTTGGTTTCCTAGTCCTAAAATATTTTGAAAGGGTTCGAAATATTTCGTAATATATTTCGAAATATTTCGAAATTACTTTCGTAATATTTCGAAAATTTGATATTTCGAAATATTTCGAAATATATTACGTAATATTTTGCTTATATTACGGTTCGTAAGATCTTATGTAAAATTACGCTATTATAAATTTGCTGATGTAATTGGAACCAAGTCACGAGTGAGTTCCGGTCCTTGTAAAATAAACAATGAATGACACGTGAGATACAGTAGAGAAAATTCTGAATTGAAATTTCTTTCTAGAATATTCTTATAGGCGTAGTTTTTTTTTCTTTTTTTTACAATGTACATATAATACTTAGACGGAGCGTTTCTCTGTGCAGTATTATATAATTTTTATTATTATTTCTCTGACCACACTTACTTCTTTAATAGAAGGTTTTATATTTCTCTGACCACACTTACTTCTTCAATAGAAGGTTCTATATTTCTCCGACCACACTTACTTCTTCAATAGAAGGTTCTATTTTTTATTTTTTTCCCTTTTCTTCTTGTTGGAGTTTTTTTTGGTTTTTTTAGTTAGTCGTTCCTTCCTATACCTCCATTTTATATTTTCTTTATAACTATAGTTTCGTATTCTTACCCCTATTGAAGTTTACTTCCATTTTTTAATTTTTTTGGGAGTGCACTTTTTGTAGTGCCGGTGGTTCAACAGAGCGGCTAGTAGTTCTACCTACTAGTGCGGCAGGTTACTCTTGGGCGTCTACATAGATAGCCGAGTGATGCTATCCTTGTAAATTAGATCTATATGTATATGAACTTGTTTCGTTATACTGAAAAACTAATAAAAGTCATATGCCGGAACCGCCAAAGGTGAAAAAAATATATATTATATATAAAAGATATGAAAAAAGACAGCCACTAAATTGTAGCCAAGTTAATTTGCTACAACTTAGCAGCTTTATTTTTAAAATAATTATTATATATTTTTGATTTATACCACTTTAAAGATGCTTAATTTTTATATGATGCATCAAAAAATTAATGAAAATGGGACAAGTCACATGGTTTGGCTCTTGCTATTGGCTAATTTGTAAAAAAAATCCAAAAATATTTTGACCAATCAAAATACAAGAAATCAAAAAAATAGTAAATTTCAATATGAAATTTTTAAAATGGGACAAGTCACGTGTTTTANTTGTATATTAGGGAAGTGCCGATTATTACGTAATTTATTTTTATTAGAAGGTCATACCCCTCCCCCCTCCGTGATCTAATTAGCAGCCAATCATAATTTTTATATATAATATATAGACGTGATAGACTGCTAATCCCCCTCCCCCCTCTTGAAATTACGTAATAAACGGCGCTTCCCTAAATGAACCAGATATATCCTAAAATTGCCTGGTTGAAGTGTTTGATACAATCGTGTTAAATTGCCACCTAAAAAAATTTCAGTCCATGCGATTTTCATAACTCAAGAATTTAATAGTTAATTTAATTATACTTTCACTTTTATGGAAATTCTATTGAAAAGTATCGTATAATAAATAGTATGATTTGAAATTTTTTGGGGTGACGATTTAAACCCGATATCAAGTGATTTACTAGCACTATGATTGAGTCCCTTATTGTAAGATTTCGATCAATTTTGTAAAATAGTATGGTTTTATAACTTTGTTGAGATATTTCAGGTTATTTTGTTAATTTGGCTAAAATTTATAATTTAATAAAATTTCAATAGAATAAAGACTCAAATTTAAAATTAAAATTAAAATAAATATTAAAAATAGATATAAAATTAGGATTAGGGTTAGAGACAAGGTTAAATTAAGGTTCTTTATAGCGCTATACATTTTATTTCGCCATCTTATAAACATGTTCATTTAAGCCATTTTAAGTTATAACAAGAGGGTGGTTATGTCAGCCAAAAGGACATGTTATTAAAAATATACGGTTTTTTATTATAAAATTATCATATCGATTTAAAAATCTTACATAGCGATAGTGGATCGTAGAAGAACTTTTATCTGATAATCTAATCTAAACCAATTGCATGGGTAACATATTTATACGGTTTAAAGTACTTATTGCATTTCATTAAAAAAAATTACCGCAAAAAGTCACTTTGAAAAAACGTGTGACCAGAGTTGGAAATTTCAGACTCAAACACTGTTCTCATGAGAACAGTATAATAGCTACAAGTGTTCTCAAACAATAGTGTTCTCATTGAGAACTCTGAGAACACTAATTTCCAACACTGCGTGTGACCTCAATCAACATAAAATAGCCAATCATATAAATGACATTAATGGGCCAATCAGATAGTGCTGTGCTATGATAGAAAATCAATTTGAAAGAAAATATTAAATTGGAATAGATAAAATTCGAGTATTTGTTTGTTTTCAACACTATATATTGTTTATTAAAATTGTTAAGCCAAGTTTCCTTATTAAAAATCTAGATTAGAAGTTTATCTGTCCTAGTGCTTTATACTTGGATGTCTTAATACTATAATAGTGTAAATTTTACATTTATATTTTTATACTATCTACACCAATAGCGCATTTATAGCAATAAATGACTACCAAGATTAAAAATGTCTAAACAAAGCTGAGAAGAGTGGTTTAGCTCATGAAACACAATATGCATCTGACTTTAATTTTTTATATGATCGATGCTTACCGTATTGTCGCGAAATCATGTTTTTTAAAGGGCATACATGGTTTCAAAATAGTACCGCACACTCCATATTAGGGTTTTAACACTGTTTCAACAAGTAACAGGCAGGCAGGGTTAAAAGAAATTTTATGTTTGTCTCAAAATAACGTTCATTCATGCACATACTCGCATATACTCAAATAACGCGCAGATGGGCGTTATTTCACGACAAAATGGTAATAAAAGTTTTGTCAATGCTCATAAATCTATTAATTAATCACAATATTTACACGCCAATACGCCGAATACGTCAAATAAGCCAAACATGTTCAGTACAACATTTCATATTACCGGTAAAGTTTTTAAAGTAAGAACAAAAATGCTGATCTGAAAAAGTTCATTTAGTATAAAAAGATTAGTTTGCTTACATTTTATGTGTAATCAATATCCAATATAATTTACATTAAAAATTTTGATCTTTTGTATATTTGTAGCACTTTTATATTTGTTCTGGATTATATTGAAAAGTCTAATTTACATTAGTTTGAAATGCATACATAGTAATAGAGACAAAACAGTAAATTGCTATCCATTAAACGGTAAGCAATTGCAGGCAAATTTTCCTGCAAATTTTAATACAATATATATCTACTTCTGATCTAATTTTTTAAAAAATTAAAATATTTAAAATAACTTTTTTTAATATAAGATTATATTGCTCATTTTATAAATGTTAATTTTAAACATAATCATTAGAATATATAAAATTATTTATACAAACAATAACTTATTTCTGAAATAAAATTTTTGGACTACACAGTTCTTGAATCAAATAACTTTATGTTTTGTCGATCCAATACTCTCGTATCAATTTTTAGCCTTCATACGATTACCTTATCAGTTATTATTGGCAGTTGTTACCGGTACTATCCAAATAAGTAATGTTTCTCTAAATGATATAAACTCAAAGTTTTGTTTTCTTTTAACCAGTTTTATATGTAGAAATTTTAGTGTTATTAGCTCTAAAACAGAATAAAAAAACAAGTTTTTGGTATAGTAATACGATAATATATATTATGAGTTTATAACAGTTACTGTACGATTCCCCGAAAGATAATTCCCTGTCAACCTATTTCACCGTCACTATATCCCTACAACACATTTTCTTGTCAAGACATATCTCTAGCTTAACATGTTTTCGACATCCATTTTTCTTAAAAACTCATATTTCCAATAAACCATTTTTCATTTCCGAAAACAAATTTCTCCAACTTGACATATTTCCCTAAAATGAAATTTTCCGACAAGAAGTACCCAAGTATTTAAATCTAAGTGTCGCATAAATAAATATTGAGTGGTTAGTAAAATGAACTATTGGTGAAATGCATTCAGGAAAACTTTGTGTCAGAGAAAGGTCCAATTGGGAATATTTCATGTCTAGAAAATGTCCTGTCGAAATGGTATGTAAGGGAAAAGAGCTGTCGAAAACATTATATGTCGAGAAAACATTCTGTTAACAAAGTGTGCTGTAGATGAAAAGGTCTGTAGGTAGTGATGGGCAACGCGCGGGATCCGCGCGTGATCCCGCGCGGGATTTAAAAACTCCCGAGCGGGATTTTTAATATAAGATTTTCTGGCCTGCGTTAGCATATCATTTGGCCCGCATTTACAAATAATCCGGCCTGCTTTAACAAGTGGGCCAATTCCTAATTTGTATTTGATGTATTTACATAAAATATTATATCTTTTATTATTTTCGTTCCACATATATACGTGCGTACATAGATAATGCGCAAACCGTACGTTGAAATAAATTTTTTAAATTTTCATGATTAATAAAGTGGCAATCTAGACTTTTAATTTCTTGTACGAATAATGCCCCAAGAACATTGTGTACCAGATGGGAGAAAATCTCCAATTTCAGTGATTATTTAATATGAATGATAAGGTTAAATAAAATTCGAGCCAATCAGTTATGTAATTCAGAAATTATAAGCTAATTATGAATTTCTTATGAGTCGCTTATGAATTTTTGTATGTATATAACCTGGTTATAAATTTTCGTATGTACAGTACCTAATCACTTATAATTTTAGCACATTTATACCTGATTATGCACCTGATTACTTATAATTTTTTATACGCTTATGATTGATCGCTTTGTTACCATTATAATTTTTAAATATATATTTATATAATAATATTTTAAAAATTGATAAAATTAAGGCAAATCTGAATTGATGAATTTAATAATTATAAGATCCAAATGTATTAAAAGTAGGTAAAATTTATATAAGCATTTTTAGTTGTAATAAATGTAGTTAGATTTATAAGAAATGATTATTATTTTAACGAGAAATTACATTCCTAGTGATGATATATATATATATATATTTATTAATCGTGAAAAATTCAGAAACTCTACTCGATCCCGCGAATCCCGCGGGATCCCGCATCCCGCGCGGGATTTTTGAAAAAATCGGGATTTGCCCATCACTATCTGTAGGCAACATGATGTCGGGAAAGTGGGATAATGGGAAAGTGAGCAACAATAGTTTGTAACGAGTTTAAAATCATATATAGATTATAATCGATTAAACTCGGCTTCAATATATGAAAAATCAACCGATTCCAAACTCATACTGCATGATTTTACGGGATTTTCAGATTCCGTACGTACGGGATTTTTAAATCCCGCACTTGTACACGTATGGCACAAAGTAGCATATGTTAATAATGGTTTGTAATAATCTTTATTATTCCGAGCTATTTTGCAAACTTTGACCCACCTTATATCCTGCGCATGATGCAAATCCGCAAATTTCTTAGCACTACAATGACTGTAATAAAATAAAAAAATTTTCATGACTCAGAATTCAGCTTAGTAACCAAGTAATCAGCCTTTTTTACTATCTTATTCGAAGCAACTTTATTTTATTTTACCATATAATTTAGGTAAAATGAATACGTTTAATTACGTGTATATAACTTTGCATTTTACAGTTTTAGCAAACATTTCATTCATTCTTATAAAATTATACAACTACTGTATATCTGATATGTACAAATTCACGTGATTTGGTTCGTCTTTTAGACCTGGCGGGATGTATTTATGCAAGAATTAAACATATCTGATATCGTTATTACTATTTTACTACGTTAAAATCATAAATATCACCTGATTTAGGGTGTCTCCATCAAATGTGATTTTATAGTGATTGAGATGATCGCAGACCATCCTTGCTTATTTATGTTTTTCAGCAAATCGTAGCAAAAAAAATCGGCGACTATACAATAAACAAATATAACTCTTTCGGCAACAGTTCAACAAAATAAATGTAACTTTGGCAATACCAAGCACCTCAACTTCTTATATTGTTACAACAGCAATATTCGAAATAAATAAATAAAAAAAAAAAAATGAAAATGCCACATTTGGCATAAAAGTTGGAGGATCAGAAATATTGGCATGGTATTGACATTGGGATTCTTTGGATTTTTTATTGACAATAAGGGTTTTCTAATATAAAAAAGCAACGTAATAATTTTTTGATGATTATAATTTCGTTGAAGATCCATGACGTAAGCCAAGTCCTTTGAACAATTTTTTTTACTCTATCAATAAGTAATTTTAGCCAATCAGCGTTAACTCGGTGAAATCTAACTTTTTTCAGTGAAGCGGCAATTCACTGATAGGCGCTTGAGTCAAAAAGTGTCGGGAATTAAATTTTATTTAATAATGGATAATATTTAAAATTGATTATCATTAATTATGATAAGATGGGATGGCAGTGCGTAATTTAATAAAGTTTATTACGTAAAGATATTAAGAGTTTTTTTTTTTTATTTCAATCAACAAACTTTTTATAACAAAACACATGGTTTTTTTTTATACTTGCCTTGGAAGAATTTTACAATCAATAGAGTATTCAAAGATATATCGTTCAAGCAAGTTTGCATTAAAGAATTACTATTTTTCTTCTCACATTAATAAAATTTTTTTGAAAAATAAAAAAAATCGAGGAAGCCTAAAATGCAATAACGAATATTTTTGTGCCGAATTTGATAAAGCACTAGTACGATCACACACCAATCAGATCATAAATTGAGTATTCAAAATCTTCTAATTATATGCTTGTGCACTATTATTACATTCACTTGTTAATCACATTTGAGAAGGTTTTCTAGAATATTAAATATATTAATTAATAAGCAAATTATTTTAATGAAAATTACGTCATTAGTGTCCTAATGTGGTCCGAGTTACAATAGTGTTACAATGCTGCGGCACATCACTTGCGGATCTTTAGTCATGAGATATTAAATTGATGTGTTACTAAGTATATCGATCGGACAGGACCGTCTTGTGTGTAGACAAATTGGTTTGGTTTGATTGACGATGAATAGTATATCTGTATATAAGATGTATTACCTTATTATTATTTTCATATTTCGTGATTTGTTCCACATGAAATATGGAAAAACAAACACCATAATCCGTTATTTTTAGTATTATTTCTTAATATAATTTCTAATAATTTCTAATAATTTCTTGAAGTTTTAAACAATAAAGAATTTTTTTTTTTTTTTTTAGAGAATTGTATTTTTTGATTGAGTTTATAGAACTTTATATGTAGAATATGTTCTTTATTTATTTTTATGAACCGGAAATTTGCTAATAATGGCAATTAATTAAAGTTTGTATGTACTATCAAAAGAGGCACTTAGATTGTTTAATTATGGAAATCACATAACGAAAATGTGTATTTGCATTATCGTGAATAAGCCACAGGTACTGTACTGTACGTACTTAACAGTAACGTAACCGTACGTACAGTACATAAGTAAACTTGGCATTTGGGAATCATAATTGAAGTACAATGCATAACTTTGGATTATTTTTCCTATTGATTTTGAAATTCATTTCTTTTTTAAGCAATTCATTAAAAAATAATTGGACATTAAAAAATTTGCACGGAGAATAATTATCCGAAAATTGATTATCGGAATTTAATTCAATAAACGTGTTGATAATAAATTTTTAGTATATTTATTCAATTAGTAATCAGCATAATGACGATCTTACTTTTAATTGTAGAACTGTAACGTCTAATAACGTCATTTCGAGTGATTTTCGACTTTATTCTAATTTATTTTCGAACGTACTGTACGTACTGTACAAATTAGCAAATGAACATTAGAGTATTTTTGCTTACATATAAAAAAATATTTGTAATAAATAAAATTACTGACAAAATAATAAAAATGACAAATATGTATTTGATATTCTAGCTATAATATAATTTAAAATAATATAGATTTTCAAGGGGCAAATGAAGTGAGTAAACAAATCTCCCAATGGAGGGAATATACTGGCAAATAGAACACTATTTTTGCGTGATGTACCTGGTATAGTGCGTACAATACGTACGTACGTATGTACAAAATGTAAGTCAGTACATACAATGTGACGCAATACACGTTTGTACACACGTACGTACGTACGTGTTTACGTACGTGCGTTGGTATTTTAATTTGTTTAGTTAACAATTAAAACAATTAAATTTGGATGATTAATTTTGCATACAAACCGAACGAATGTTTTTTACATTACTAATCACAAGTCTACAACCACAAGCTGCATTAAACAAAAAAAGCCTTTGATTACCGTAATATCCAAAATAATATCCAAAATAATATACGATAATTAAATTACTACACGTGATTTGTGTATACGGGAAAATTTTCGTAACGGTTATAGAATTCATCATAAAAAATTTTTTTTATATTTGTTATTAAGCGGAAATGGAAATTGTTATGTAAATTTAAATTTTTCCGCTTATGGGTAACTTACTTCATTTCCGAAATACCTTAACAGTTAATTATGCAACTTCAATTGTAAAGTAGGTTTTTCCGTCGCTTAACCGACATTCGAGATATCTATATAAATTATCTGTTATAGTTAGTACGTAATTTCATTTAAAACAAACACAACTATTATTAAAAGTATATATTTTATTAAAAGCTTATCTTACTTTATTGTTCATAAATTTATTTGTATTACATGATTTTTTGTCCCAACTTTATACGTGCGAACTATATATAATAACGATATTCATGAAAGTTAATAACATTCAATATTCATCTAAACAGTTTAAAATAAAAAAATTTTTATTCGATAAATTCTTTAATCCAACAATCTAAGTTATATAGTACCAACAATAACGATAAACGATCAGTTAAAATTATCCGATTTAAAATTCTCCGAAAATTTATTTTTAATAATAATATATTAATATTCGAATCCAGCAAGTTCCACCTATATACTAAATGTCCGATTAAATATAATGTCTATTTTCTAAATTATATACTATTTTTTTTTTTATAAAAAAGTCTTATTATAAATGTTAATTTATTGTTTGTGTGTTTTTTTTTTTGTTTTTTTTTTCCTTCTTCTTAAAATTCATCTTCTTAAAATAAATACAACTTAATTACTTAATCTCTTAAAAAATAAAATATATACATATAATAACATATTTGCAAAATTATGACGAAAATGTTTATTTAAAATAAAAAAGATGAATTATGATGATTCTGTTCTTCAGTTAAAATCATTGGAAAATTTCCAGATTGAAACCATAATGGATGATTCGAATTCATCTCATTATTATAATTAATACATGTATTTGTTGTATCTATTTCATTATTATAATTAATACATGTATTTGTATCTATCTCAAAATTATTTTGATTAGTTGTTTCGTCATAATAAAAATCGTTATTTAGTATATTTATTTGTGAATAATATTCGTTAATTTCGCCAATTTCATTAAATTCATTCATTTCGTTAATTTCGCCAATTTCATTAAATTCATTCATTTCGTTAATTTCGTTAAATTCGTTAAGTTGTGGTGAAAAACTATTACTCGTCGATAATTCTGGACTTGACCATATTTGTGGATCAGTTAGTTCTTCATTTGGCCAAGTCTGTTGTTGTAAATCGATAGCACCTGTTGTAGTATAAAATTGAAACGCATTTAATGAATTTAATGAATTTAATGAAATATTAAATGGAAAACTCCCATTTATTTCATTTATTTCATTTAGTTCATTATTTTGCGTTTGATTATTATATATAATATGATCATTATTATTATTAATATGATCATTATTATTAATATTGTTAATATGATTATCATCAATAAGATTGAATACGTCCTCTACTGGTGATACCGGTGACGAGAATAATGGCGATTGATTTAATATAGAAGGTGAAGAAGAATCCGTATCGTTATTAGATTCTTGTTCTTCAGACGTTGATTTAAAAGAAACAATATTCCATTGTTGTCTTTTCTTTCTTCGATCGGTTTTTGGAAACATTTCACTACGATATTTATATGCGTCTTTAGCAAGTCGTTTATAATATTTTTTAACGTAATCCGCTTCATTTTCCCATGATTTAGATGCTGTTTTCGATATTTCAGTCATTTGTAAATTATATCCGTTTGCCCTCGCTGTTTGAACGAATAATTTGCGATATATAATGAATGCATTTGGAGAACGTCTCGGTTTTTTACCATCGATTGGTTTTAAGATTAAATCTTTAGCTGCAATAGAAGGTGGAAACTTCATCCTGATTTCGTTTGGATCTTTATTTGCAGATGATGGTTTATTAACAACTGTTGAGTCAACAAAAACATGTTCATCAGCAATTTTCGCATTCATTTTTATGCTCCGAAGAATTTAATTTTGTTATTTCGTATAATTGTTTTTTTTTTTTTCAATCTTTTTTTGAGTGTTTTTATTCATGCATTTATATAATTGTTTTGCCATTGCCAAGCCGCAGCAATACATTAATACATTAATAATCGTTGCAGATCTATACGGATAAGATTTTCCCGGAGCATTGCATCATAATTTATATTTTTAGAATTTTTTTTTATAACGTAGATCACTGCATTCGACTTTATAAATACTGTATAAAAAAAAAAAAAAGTTAATATTTTATACAGTTTAAATAGTTTAAATAGTTTAAATAGTTTAAATTAAAACTATATATATAAAATATATTAAATATATTTTAATACAGTAGTAGCAAGAAGCTATTTAAAAAAAAAAAAAATACTTTAATCTGTATAAATTATGTAAAATAAAATTTATGTGACTTCTCCCGGAATTTAAATTCCTAGAAACAATGCACGAAAACGTAAGTTAAACACCAACCGTTAAAATACGGAACGTACGTACGTAACGTACGTACGTAAAAAAAATTAAAAAACTTCTAAATTGAAAATCGATTTACACTAAATTCCGATATTCCCCGTAATGATAAATTTTTGGTCATTTTCTTGTTACCGGTAGTTAGAAAGAATAATCTGTCTTGTATTTCTTTTTAGGTCGTATAAACCGAATCGGAACATAATTTTGAACTTTTTAAAACAATAATTCACTTTCTCTGATAAATATCTAAATTTTATTTAAAATCGCGCACTTAAAATGTTACTCATAACTATAAAATTGTGTAACATATCTGATATTATTAATACCCGTTACATAATTTCTCTAGTTAATACTGGTAAATTCTGCTGCACAAATTCGGTAATTGTTATACCGGATACGTTATATACAAATATATATTTCTGTATTGGAATAATTATACACATACGTAATACGTGCATCCTAAATAGTTCCCGGAATTAACTGATATTCCATATATAGGGATGGCATTAATTAAAAATTTTTTTTTTCATATTTATTATTCATACTTCGTTCCATCGTCAAAAATTATTATAAATTTTAATAAAAAATTACGAAATAAATTCAAAAATATTTATCATTTAAAAAAAAATTTAATTTAAAACTTGACGACGCGTGACCTTTTGATCAATGAAGTCTAGATTAAAAAAAATTTGTTCCACAAGAATATTAATCATATTTCTCGAACAGTGGTTTTTTTTTTTCTAGTCTATTCCCCCATATATGGGTTTCTAATCCCTAATGATAACGTGTTCGGAGCTAAATCACCGAGAATTTGCTGAATTCAATGAATTCAAATGACGGTAAGGCAATAACAAGCACTAACTAAACGTATAAGAACGCGTTAGAATCACAATTGTATTGGAATTTCTAATTATTTTTGGCTTTTAATATTTCTAATTATTAATTTTGATGAACTTCGTGCTCTGAAATTTAATCACACAAAACCCAATAAATCTTTATAGACAATTAACTTTATAGGTAGCTTGGCTGACTTGTGGAATTGAAGTCTCTATCACATCTTTAATAATTTAACCAAGAATATCTCATTTAAAAATAGGACTTCCGCAAAGATAAATAATAAATCACAATGATAAGACACTTTTTGATCAAAATAGTAAAGTCATTGATGTTTATTGATGTTTATTAATGACATTATTTTCCAAAAAATTAATGTAATATAAATTTGATAAATATGATAAGGCATCAACATTACGCATGCAAAGGTATTGTAATTTATTCCTTATCGTTACATCTGATTCTTAAATTCCAAAAATCCCTGATAGAAAAAAACTTTTAGTTAAATGATTGACAATACTATTGATAACATTTGATAAAAAACTTTTAGATAAGCAAATAGACAATACTATGGATAACGCTTGTTTATACTCTCCGAAATAATTTCCCAAACATAGAAACGGTTTCATCTCCCCAAACTCAATTAGTTCAAACAAGGTTACATACTCAAACATCATTTAAAATAATTGGTTTGTTGATAAATTTTGATCTACATGTTCTCACCACTAACATCAACAACTTCAGAAGCCTTCTTTATCTTTTCCGTATAGATCTTGAATAAAGTTACAAATCAATGCTATTAATAAAAATGGTTTAATTAAAAAAATCTTTTCAACAATGAAAAAAATTTTTTACTCACAATAACACGTTTGGCTTTCCAAAAACTTTTAATTAACAGGATTCGATCTTCAATTGATTCAATTCCCAATTCTATCAAATCTTTATAGTTCAATTCAACAATATCTTGCCATTTTTTTCCTTCAAATTTTGTTGCATATTGCTTCATCCCTATAGTATTAAGATACGATGGGAAATCTATAAAATAAATATAGATTAAAATGTATTTATATTATTATGTACATTAAAAAAAAAAAAAAAAAACAAGCTATCTATATATATATGTGTTTATATATATTTATATCAATTACTTATTTGTTTTTTATTTATAACATAACGTACCTTCTAATAATTCTGGTGTAATATCAGGTGTGGTTCTAATTTTTCTGTACTGAAATACGCGTTCTTCTTTAGCTGCCTGTATTATATTGGTAATATTAAAATCAACTCTTTATTCATTTATATATACACACACACACATATATATATATCTGATATATATTACATATACATATATATATATATATATATAAATATTTATATGCATTTAATTATAAAACTCACGAGATCTAATCTAATAACCCAAAAATATGTTGTTAATCTCCTTCTAAAAGTTGCTGATTTAACCCCTAAATATTCTAAATCTCTAGCATTCATCCTAATTATTTCCCTCCAGTTTTTTCCCTCGAATAAATATGCAAGGTTTGCCATTTTACAACCTTGAAGCCAAGCAGGGAAATCTATATATTAAAAATAATCAATTATTATTTCAAAAAATTGATCATAAAATTCTTTTACAATTTATACCTTTTAATAATTCATAATTAACATTATCATATATATTTTCTCTTTGCCATTTAATTCGTTCGTATAAAAGTTCTTCAACCTTTTCTAAAGGTAATGAAGGTAATACTTTTCCATCACGATCATAACGAGGTCGATAATTCAACAACTTTGATGTTGTATCTGTTAATGAAGTTTCTTTGTTATCATTTGTTGAACTTTCTATAGTAATATTACGACCAAATATAATATTTCCTAATTTTCCTAATTTAATAATTGAATTTTTATTCATCTGTTTAATGAATTTAATATATTCGGGTGATTTGTAAAAATTATTTGTATTATTTGTTGTAATCGATCGAATAGGAATTATTTTCTTATTTTCAACATAATTAAAGTTTGGACTTATTGATTTTTGGATAATTGTTTGGACATTATTTGATCTGTAAATGTAATCTTTTATCCTATTATAAGATAATCGAATCATTATTTATATCAGATATCTACTCTTTTTGAAAAAGCTTTTGGCAAAAGAATAAAAAATTTTTTGATCATCTATCATATGTCTAATGATCGATTATTACCAAATATGGAAGTTGATTCTAGACCGTTCCATTTAATTTTGATTCGCTTGTAATCTAACAAAAAACTTTTCGTAAAGTAAAACGTTCATAGTTTCATATATAATCCGTATTGATCCCATAAAAATCAACTCATTGTGCCAAAATGTATAAGTTCCGAAAAAAAATATTTTTTTTTACTATTTGGAATTTCACAATTAACTTATTAACTGTTAACACACAACTCCAACTTAATATAACTCTTTGATTTGTGTAATCGAACGAAAAAGAATCTTTTTTATACCATAAAAGGGGGTATATAATGATATAATGCCATGATTTTGTTACATGCAACATGTGATATTAATTGCACTTGCATCGTCTATAAAAAATATTAATAGAAGATAACAACAAATTTTTTTAAATGAAAATTTTTTTACTTAATATATTTTAACAACTATTGTACGAAATTATATTTAATAATTTTTTTTTTGTTTTAATTTTATACACCGTACTGTATAAACGCGAAATAAACGCCCATATGCGCGTTATTTCGAGTACGCCCATGTGAGTTATTTTAAATAAGGGTTTATTTTTGAATAATCCTAATAAGATTTGAAAAAAAAAATGTTCGGCAGCTAGGTTGGTACTAAGTAAACCTATTTTTTGAGTTCTAATAAGAATCTTCTAATGTGAAGAACAACTTTTGTTATGGCCAGAAAGTAGTACCAAACCTAGTTCCGGAGCACTTTTTGTTTATTTACTTTTTATATAAGGGTGCATTGAAATACGCGTTAATTTGTGACGCCCATGGGCGTTACTTCGAGACCATACATGCTATTTTAGAAGGGCTCTTATTTTCGAAATAATGCTCACGAGTATTATTTTGCGTTTATATGATATCAATATAATTAAATTAAAAAAATTTTTTTATTAAATTTTGGTTTAATAATTGTTTAAATACTTCATTTAAAAGTTTAAAATTTAAAAAAGTTATTAAAAATAATCTTTTTATTTTACAATTATTTATATTTTATATTTTACAATGATTTATATTTTATATTTTACAATGATTTATGCTACTTTAATAATTATATAACAATATAATTTTTATATAAATTACTATATAATTAATTTATTTACAGTAGTTATTATAAATATATTACTAGTATTCAACACTATACATATTATACAAATATAAAGTTAGAGTACAGTAATAAAATAAAATTGAGGTTTATATAGTATAATATAAATTTGATATAAAGGTTCAAATTTTATGATATACAAAGGTTTATAAGGTTCTGTATATTTTTATTTAAAATATTTAATTCCAATTATTTTAGTCAGTTTTTGAATATAACAATAGTAGTGTTAAATACTACTGGCGTAATTTAATAAAGCTGTCAATTTATTTATATAAAAATAGGATTTTTATAATTTTTCGCCTATGCCACCTTTAAGTCACACTACGCCACACATTACTGTTGTTAAAGGCTGTGCATCAATGCACAAAATTTCGAAATGACGTGTCCTGATTTTTTTCCGGTATACGATATATTATATTAATAATTATAAATTTATTACTTATATTCAAGTAACGGAAATTTGCTCTGTTGTGCATTATCTCGAATGATTGTAATGCACACAAGGCTTAGCCTTACCATAGGGTGATTCACATGATTATAACACGCCATAACTCGCCTGATATGCATGTCATGTTAAAGTCGGGTGAGGTAAAAATAACGTATGATTTTAAAATTATTAATTAAGCTTCTCAATTTCTCTAGTTTTCGGAAAAGTATAAAAAGGAAGTAGTTTCGCTCTTATTAAGAATAATCTTCGGATTACACATTTTATATTGAAATATAAATCACCTTCTATTTGAAAAGACTATCAGATTTCACGTTACACCTGATCTTGTATTCTAATTGGTCGATTAGGGTAGCGAACATCAACTGATCGCCAAATAGTGATCAATTACAATATCCCAAAAAATATTAAAATTTTAATATAATAATAAAAAATTAAAAACTATAATGTTAAATTTGCGATAGTTATACTTAAAATAGTTATAAATATTTTTCAAAACTACTGTATATGAGTGACGCCAAGGGAAAATGTGGCTAAATAAATGATCAATGATAAACACCTATGACCCATTTTCCCTTGGCGTCACTCATATCTTAATTGTTTATAGTTAGTTATATATTAAAAATTAATTTTGCTATAATTATATAAGAAAATAACTATATTTAACCAGTGGTGAAATTATCCACCCTTATTATTTTTAGGATTAAGGTATAATTTTGGAATAAAAGAGGTCTTATATAATATAATGTAGATTAGATATAAGAACCCGATCCCGATTTCAGTTCTTGTAAGGTTTTCGAGGGTCCTGAGCATTTTACTAAGAGTACCTAATCCCGTTTACTTAGTACGTTTTTGAGATATAGTTAATAGTTAATTTCACCTCCGGTTAAAATTATAATACTCATTATATAATTATTAAATAAAAATATAAATTGCAAAAATTATAAAATTAATAGTATAAAGTTAAATAATACTAATATTTACTTTAATTAAATTTATAAATATTAAAATAATAAAATTTATAAATATTAAAATAATAATCTTTTTGTTTTTTAAAAAAAAAAACTACTATTACTCTTAACTTCAATAAGATATATTAATTTATTTTATTGCTATACTATATGATACTATATTATAATATTATTATGATTTAAAATATATACTAATTTATTGATTTATTTATTTTAAATTAGGTTTTTTTAAATATTATTTCTTTAAATGCATATGTTATAAAAATTTTTTTGTAAATATATATTTATAAATTTGATTTTACTAAATAATATTGTTCTAAATATAGGATCTTAAAAATTTTTATATAGTTTTCCATATACAGTATTGTATTTAAAAAAAATCAAACCTTTATTATTTGTAGTGTTTGTAGTCGATTTCGCATTAGTCGATTTTATCGACTTAGCCGGCTTAGTCAGCCGATTTTCCAAATCAACTTAGTCGTAAATTACGTTAAAGTAACCAATCGGATTCGACACATTACCTCTCTTAGTATATAGAACTAAGGGTAGGAGTCGAAAATTTCTGAAAAAACATTAATGAGCATAAAGTACGAGGATTCAGCAAGGTCGTGACAAAAATTTGAAAAAATATCCGATAAATTCCGAAGGTAAAAAAGATACGACAGGATGAAACCTGAGTTGTGAAATAGTGAAACCTGCTATGATCATCACATGAGGGTGAAATCCGCTTTTATATAATAAAACGCAGATTTCAAGATTTCACCCTAATCCGATCTACAAAGCAGATTTCACTATTTCGCAACTCAGGTTTCACCCTGTTCTAAAAAGATTAACTTACGGTAGCCAGCTAAGCCGAAGTTTAAATATCGACTTAGTCAAGCCGATAAATAAAGGTCGACTACAAATACTAATTATTTGAAATCAAGTAGAGATATATATTTAAAAATGTTATTATATAGTATACATTTAGAAAGGATGCATTTAGAGAGACATTTACTTGTAATTAATACCGTATTTTCGTGAAATAACGGCGTTATTTAGAAAATCATGTTCCTTAAAATAGATACATGGTTCTAAATAACTCACATGCATGCCCATAAATGACGTGCAACTCGCATTAGGGTTTCAACAAATAATTTGACATATCAGGCAAGTTAAGGAAAATTTTTATTTTGCCTCAAAATAACGCCCATGCGCGTGTTCTAAATAACGGGTATATTCAAAATATCTCGCAGTTGGGCGTTATTTCGCGAAAATACGGTAAATATTTTTTTTTATTAGAAAATCAAATACAAAATTTATACTTTTTTAGTATATTCTTTATTATTTTCACTTTAGTATGTTTAATTAATTTAATTCTATTATACGCAGTATTATTTATTTCTAGTTAAAATCAAGTTTAATAAATTATTTGATAAATAAATACTTTGCAAAATAACTTTGACTTAATTTTTATTTTTTTTTTTGAAATTTTAATTATCCTTTTTTAGTATCGAAGTCAAATTGGGCTAGATTAAAAATTTTTACAAAATTTGTTACAATACAGTCGGAGTCATAAGTATCCCCACCCAGCTAATTTTCCGGTAACCAAGTGTAATGCCTCAAAATTTCCCGATCATGTAGTACAATATAAATACTGATCATACATACTTTTTTTAGGACCATTGATAATCTACATCGCAAATTGGATGATCGACGAATTTTTGGCAGTTCAACGAATGTCTCTTCCCATACATAAACGATATGAGCTCGTTTTTTTACATACTCACCGTAAGGGCCCGAAACTTGGACTTGCTGCAGCTGCAAAAGAGGTCGGCTGCGATAAAAAAACGGCACAATATTGGTATAAGAGGTGGACTGTGACCAAGGACTTGAATGATCAACCAAAGTCTGGCCGCAAACGAATCACCACCAAAAAGCAAGATCAAAGAATAATCGAGCTTGCACAAAAAAATGAGAATTTAACCGCCATACAAATTTGTGAAGATATGAAGAAGCGCCATGTAGAAGTCAGTACGTCCACTATTCGTCATCGTATTCGTAAATTGGGTGCCAAATATGCTGCACAACTTTCGAAGCCACTGCTAACCGATAAGTTATTAAAAAAAGGTTAGCATGGGCTAAAATGCATAGGAACCATGACTGGAGTAATGTGGTTTTTTCGGATGAAAGTACGTTCCATCTGAAACACCGACCAAGAAAAGTGTGGCAGTTCCCTGGTAAGCGCAGTGTCTTTCGATCAGTGAGGCATCCCGCGAAGGTCCATGTATGGGGCTGTTTTTCGGCTTCTGGGTTTGGTGAGTTGTTTCTTTTTCGGAGAAACCTGAATGGGAAATATATGGTTACTGTGTATGAGAAGGGCCTTCTGTCTTCTGTTGATAAAATTTTTGGCGAGGGTTCAGTAGAATGGGTGCTTCAAGAAGATAACGATCCGAAACACCGTTCGAAAATTGCGAAAAATTGGAAGGAAGAAAGTGGTATTAAGGTGCTCCCGTGGCCTTCGATGTCACCAGACCTGAATCCAATAGAAAATGTCTGGGGAATCATGAAAATTAAGCTTGCGAAAAAAAAAATCCGGACAATGAAGGGTTTAAAAGGTTTGATCGTAAAAGAATGGAATCAATTGCCAGACAGCCTGGCGGCAAAATTAGTGGCGGACATGAACGATCGTGTAGAAGCTGTAATAGATAATAATGGTGATTATGTATTGCATTGATGATCACAATTGGTCATATATTTTTCAATAAAAAAAAATTTTTTTACTTATCTGTCTGCTGCGCCAAGTTAGCCGGGTGGGGATACTTATGATTCCGACTGTAAACCTTTATTTGTAAAATTATTGTATTCTTTATACTTCAAACAGCTTTGAACTACTAGTTTAAATTATAGCGCAGTAGTTTTTCGGAGATTAGAAATTGACTATTACTGAACAGGTTTATAGAATAACTTAACATCCCTAATTATTCTGTTCAATCGGCTCAAAATTATTCGAATTTACAAAGTTGGATTGATAGATTGATATTACTGGAATTCCTTTAATTTGGAAGGTATTTCGAGATTGAAGATTAAGTAGGTATTACTCTTTGATAGATTTAGATACGCATTTCTTATTTTTTGCCTTTTTTTTTGCTTTGTAAAAATCTGAGTTGATTGTTAGTCAATGCAGTTATCCCAAATAACGAAATTAAAAACGGACCGTAATATCAGATATTGGTCTTGTTCAGGTATATACAGATTTCGCGAAATGTAAAAATGATATCCAATCAGTTTGCATTAATTTGAGGATACCATTTTGCACTTAATTTGCCAAATACTTTGTTTAGGTTTCCAGTGTAACATCTATCAAAAGATACTCGCATTGCATAGTAAATTATTCATTGCATAAAAAGGAATGAAATAAACGAAAATGTGAGTGAAAATAGATTAAAGTTATCTTTAGTTTTACTAGTTACACATTTACATATTAAGAATTGGCTATTACGGGAAACGCAAAATAATTTAAGCGCGGGTAAACCATTTGTTTTTGACTAAAGATGGTTAGTAAAATTAATAATTTTAGCCTATCGGTGAAATTTATTTCTGTATCCCATTTTAGTGTATGATTTTTTTTTTTTTTTTTTTTTTTTTTTTTTTAATTAACAAAGTCATTACGACCTTAAAAAGTTGTCCCGTTTAGTTAAATGGGTCAAATGTCAAAACTTTAATGACGATGTGTGGCAATGAATCTAACTATTTTTGTAAATTCGTTTAAACAATGAGGTGATCCACAATCAACTGATTTTTAATGCTTCCAAGAAGATGAGGAAATTCTGCTTAGTAAAACTACAGCTGCTTTCAAAAAAAAAAAAAAATGTGGAAATCGATTTCCGGAGAATTTGAGAATTCTGATTAGTAAAAATAAAATTCTAATTAGTAAAATATTAAAGATCCGATTATAACAGGACTCGAAACTCCAAATTCCCATTGTATGATCGGTACCTTTGCAATAAAGATCCGATTCAGGAAATCTTGGAATTATCGTGAATTCCCAATATTATGGAGTATGGTGATCTAAACGACTGCAAAATCCGATTAGAGCGGTTGGAATATCATATACAGTACATGCTGTAGGAATTATTTTATCATGTATAATCGTGAATTCCCCCATGGTATGGTGATTACCACAAATTTTTGAAAATGATAGTAAAATTATGAAAAATGAAAATATGCTTGAAATGAGCTATGAAAAATTAGAATCGTGAATTCATTTATTTAAAAAACGATCAAAAGTTCTCGAAATACCAGTGTTAATGGCAGAACAATTTTCGTAATACAGCATTCGTTTAATTAATGAAGGCATACCCCTGGAAATTTCTAGGTTGTCTCTAATCTGGATTTGGAAATAGATATACTGCACATTCAAATTTTAATCAAGTAACTGGATAATTATCATTATAAAATTTAATTATCATCGTAACAAAATTCCTCTAGAAAGAAATTAAAAGTTTGTAAATACTCTATTTTGATTAGAGATGGGCGTTATACATTATGCGCATTACATTATGCTAAACATAATGTCGCATAATGTAATGTAAGCTTCTTAAAATTTAGCAATGTAACATAGAAATTATTATGTATGTAATTTTAATTCAACAAAATTAATAAAAATATATTATATTTTATGTTATTCATGACACTTATAAAGTGTGGTGTGATTCTCATATAGGATATTGATAAATGCATAAAAGAGATAAAATAGTTTTAACATAAATTTTATAATATTTAATTAAAAAAAATTCGATAAAGATACATTTGGTTCATTAGTAAATATGGCGTTCGAAACATTTTTCATGGCAAATCTTGTGTCTAGGTCTCTCAGAACTCCGGATTGCTATATTGAATTTGCATTGCTATAATAGCCGCAGAGCCTGATTATCAAATATAAGTCAGAAATCGTGAAGCTTACTAAACAAGTGTTAATACGCCTTGTTGCAAACGCCAAATCAGAACCGGAAGTAGGGATATCAGAGTGCATGATTGCATAATGTATATACATGCTACTGCTGTATTATGTAATGCATTCGCACATCTAATTTTGATGTTAAAAGTTCAAATCTGGATAACATTTATCCGAATAATTATCGTATATTCGGATGCTCGGTTAAATTTCGGATCGAATCTCGGATAACGAAAATCCGTTTACTATTGATATTCGAATAATTAATTATCCGAATATCAATCAGTGTTATGATAATTTTTGGTTATAATTTTTTTGTAATAGGCTAAATTTATTATTCAATTGTGTAAATGAGGGATTGAAACCCCAATCGAGGGATTGAAACTCCAAGCGAGTCCCAGCGGGTAATTGAAACTCCAAGTGAGAGATTGAAACCCCAAGCGGATAATTGAAACTCCAAATGAGAGATTGAAACCCCAAGCAGAGGGATTAAAACTCCAGTATGAATTGGAGAATAGGTTTCAATTTGAAAATTATGTTCAATTCATAATAAAAAAAGTAATAGCTTTTACCTATCAACTAACTACTTTCTTTAATGACCAAATATCATTCAATCCTAATCTCTTAATAAACATCCATCCTACATAACTTTGCTACGCCCAAGCTAATCTGTCTTGCATAAACATCGCTCTCTCAATTCTGGACGTAACACCGGATATTGGATCTGTTTATCCAATCCGAACTATCCGGATAATTCAGATATGAATGACGGATTTATCCAGATTGGTCCCCTACTAGTTTTGCCATCTTATCGCCCTTGTTAACCTGATAATAATAAATCATGGTACTATAGAACAAGGGAAATTAGGTATGACTTAAATAAATATGGAAATCTGGTTAACGCTAAACAATACGATGATGAAAAGTTTAATAACTACCTCGAGTTATTTATCAAACCGGAAGGTAATTCCTATAAATGATAAGAATGTTATAAAGTTTAAAAATTCAAGCATCTATCTATTGTTAATATTATTCCTTTGGTAACAAATTATTTACTTTTGATTATTATGATCAAAAAGATACTAAAGATAATGTTACCATGCGTAGAACTATTATATATTGTCAAGTCAACATAAAACAGAGTAATTTTTTTCTTTATTTCTTTTTTTATTAAATGAAGATATTTACGGTATATAAAAGGTATAAAAATTATGTCTCTTTGTAGCAATCTTATGCTATTTGATCGGGTATGGGCATTACAGTCATTCAAGACATCAGGTTTCAGATACATCAGAAAGTTTGTTGGTCGTAATTAAAAGCTCTTATGATCTAGCTTGGGAAAATTTTTCATAAGACATAAAAAAATGTAATTCATGAATTTGCTCTAAACATTAATTATTTACAAACTACTGTATTAGTTAATGTGTAGCTAAACAGATATTAAATGGGTTTGTCACAACACCTCCAAATTTTCTGCGCACCAATCAAATTGAAATCATGTGTAATACCATAATATGATACCACTACTAAAAAAAAAACCCCCCAAATTTTTGACATAAGGCCACATAAATTATGAAATTTTTTAAATAGACCCGGCCGACCAGCTTTTTTATTTAAAATTATATATATAAAGCAATATGTAAAAATTGTTTTTAAAAACTCACCCGGTTATTAAAACATATAAAAAATTTTTTATAAAAATTCAAAATTTGACCCGACCAAGGTTACGAGAACCAATTAAGCAATTAATTAATTAACTTTACATGTCCTAAGTTGTTATGTTATTCGTTTTTTTGTGCAAATCAGTGTCGTTAAGCATGATTAAAAGCTCTTTTTTTCCTTTTTACAATAATAACAGAAATTTATAAATGTTCTTTATATTCTTTATATTATAATGATAACATTCACGAACTTCGCAAAATAATGAACAGCTTTTTTATAGTACAGTACTTCGTTTAATAAATGTTTTTTATACATAACTATTAAATTAATGGATATATTGTGTAATGGTAAATACAGTTAACTCTGGGCAAACGAATTTTTTTTATAATGAACCTACTCTATAACGAACGTTCGGTATAGAAACATAATAAATTACTCTTTGAAAATTTGCTATAAACTACTAGTTCGTTATAAAGTCGACTGTATACATGAGCTTGAATAGCTTTTTTTTTTAAAAAAAATGGATATAGTTTATTAAGTTTATTATATAGTGCATATTTATTTAATAATTTTTTTTACCTATATTTACCCAAGAATTAAACAATTAATAAGCTTGTATAGCTTATTTTAAATAATTATAGTAACGAATGTTCTTCTTTAAAAGGGCTACTTAACAAAATTTTTCGTTACTTCTTTCCATGAAGTATTGTTTTGAATTTTTGTGTTACACATGATCGCGAAATTTTATTAATAGATGTCGGACTGCGAGAAAAATTGAATGTGTTGTTGAGGTTGTTCTTTATAGATGGGCGAAATTCATTTTCAATAGAGGTTGGGCCCGTTATGCGGTTAACCGGATATCCGGTATTCTAAATGTCTCTTCCTTATCCGTCTGGTTTCAAAAGGATAATCTAATGGCAGGGTTGGCAATTGAGCCAATGGAGCTCAATAGTTGTGCGAATGGAGCTCAAAAAACTAATATCCATTGGCTCCATTCAGAGTCCCATTGGCTCCATTCGCAGCTCCATTGGACTCCATTGACCATTGCCAACCTACCTACCTAGCGGGTATCTACGGGTATCTGTGAGTATCCGTGGGTATCCATGGGTATCCACAGGTAGCATCAACTTGTGACATAAAATAGCAGTATCTGAATTTATGAAGTTTGGTTTTCCTATAATAATTGTAAGGCCATTCCAATTTAAATCTATGTTTAACATAACCCCGATTGAGCAAATTATGGGGGGAGTTAAACAACATATATATATATAACACTTAGATCCAAATTTCTTCATATTACTAAAATGAACCCATAAGAAAGATCACCAAAATTAGAGTAGCTGCGTGATGCAGTTATGCTAAACCTAGGAACATTATATAAGTTAGTTAGAATTAATTAGTAAAATTTTATGAATCATAAGATTTTATAGAATTTTATTAATAAAATTTTATAAAATCTTATAATACACAAATTTTTATTAATTAATTCTAACTTTATGCACTAAATAAACATGTTCAGCACTTAAAAATACATCAAATTGGTAGATTTATTTTATTTTCCTTGAAATTTGGAGAATAGATGCATAATTTTGGATTTTTGATCAAAAAAGTCAAATTTAAGCATCTTTTCTCCAAATTTCAAGTAAAATAAAAACAATACTGTTATTTAATGTATTTTTAGGTTCTGAACAAGTTTACCTAGTGAATTAAGTTAGAATTAATTAGTAAAATTTTATGAATAATAAGATTATACAGTACCAAACAGCAAAAACTATCCATTTTTTTGGCATTGTTTAATGTTTAATAATACCAAGTTCGCCTGGTTCTGATTACTGGGCCACAAGATATTTTCGATTCTTTGTTATGTTTACACTTCATCAAAATACCCCCAAGGATTATTTTTGTGCAAAATATATAATCAATAATATTTTGTAATCCAGTGATCAGAATCAGATAAACTTTATATTATTCGATTCATCTTATCGAGACGAATTGAATGGTATAAAAATTATTCAATTCTTACCACTAGATCACACAAGATACTATAAATTTGCCAAATTACCTCTATCTCACTAAAATTAAGCTTTTTGATACAATTTATAATCCATTTAAGGGTAGAGTACAGTGATCTACATTTTAATAGTAATTACGTTAAAGCTATATCATTAATCACCTGATTATTTTTTATCAGAGGCCTACCTCCCTCTCTCTTCTTTAATATATATATAGTCAGGTTCTTATATATAATTTCAACTTTTTTACCTCTTCACCCCTAAAAAATCACCTGACTTTTGTCACTCCCTTTACAAATTTTTTTACAATAACATTCAATTGAACTTAGGTGATGATCATATGTTATTGTATATTATTTATATTGTACTATCTAAAAAATCACAATCGTCCTAAGAAAATTGACAATATATACAAGTAGTGCTCCTAGGTCCGGGTCCGGTCTGGGATCAGACCAGACTCAGACTCTAAATTTTACTAATTTCAGACTTTTCAGACTCAACTAAGAGTCCAGTCCAGGTCTGGTCTGAAGTCTGCAGACTGGTCTGAGTTTGAATATAATTATATGTATTTTTGGCGCTGAACAAGTTTACTTAGTGCATTTTGTAAGAATTAATTAGTAAAATTTTATGAATTATAAGATTTTATTGAATTTTATTAATAAAATTCTAAAAAATCTTATAATTCGCAAATTTTTATTAATTAATTCTAACAAAATGCACTAAGTATACTTGTTTAGCACCTAAAAATATATTAAAATGGCCTATTTGTTTTTATTTTACTTGAAATTTAGAGATTTAATGCATAATTTTGAATTTTCGATCAAAACAGTTAAATTTTAACATCGTATCTCCAAATTTCAAGTAAAATAAAAACAACCCTGCTGATTTAATGTATTTTTAGGTGCTAAACAAGTTTACTTAGTGCATTAAGTTAGAAATAATTAGTAAAATTTTGTGAATCATAAAATATTATAGAATTTTATTAGTAAAATTCTATAAAATCTTAAAATTCACAAATTTTTATTAATTAATTTTAACAAAACATATTAAATAAACTTGTTCAGTATCTAAAAATACATTAAATTGGCAGTGTTGATTTTATTTTGCTTGAAATTTGGAGAAAAGATGCTTAAATTTGACTTTTTTGATCAAAAATCCAAAATTATGCATCTTTTCTCCAAATTTCAAATAAAATAAAAACAACACTGCCAATTTAATGTATTTTTTAGGTGCTAAACAAGTTTATTTAGTGCATTTGTTAGAATTAATTAATAAAAATTTGTGAATTTTAATTAATTATTTCTAACTTCATGTACTAAATAAACTTATACAACACTTAAAAATATATTAAATTGGCAGGGTTGTTTTTATTTTACTTGAAATTTGGAAAAAAGATGCTTAAATTTTGGCTTTTTTGATCAAAAATCCAAAATTATACATCTTTTTTTCCAAATTTTAAGTAAAATAAAAACAACCCTGCTAATTTAATGTATTTTTAGATGCTAAACAAGTTTACTTAGTGTGTTTTGTTAGAATTAATTAATAAAAATTTGTAAATTGTAAGATTTTATAGAATTTTACTAATAAAATTCTATAAAATCTTATATTCACAAAATTTTACTAATTATTTCTAACTTAATGCACTAAGTAAACTTGTTTAGCACCTAAAAATACATTAATTCAGTAGTGTTGTTTTTATTTTACTTAAAATTTGAAGTTAAGATGTTAAAATTTAACTTTTTTGGAATAAAATTTTGAACTCAAAAATTATAGATATACATAGTGGCTCTCGATATGATATAGTACCTCAGGCACATAGTGAGGAATTTTTTAAAATATGCTTTATCAAGAGTTTTATTAGTAAATCCATTATATCAAGTAGTATTTATTATAATATGGAATTGAATCTTGATTCATTATTAAGATTTTACTTGGTCTCTGTTATATCAAGAGCCACTATGTAGTAATACTTTATAAAGCAAATTTGAACGAAAAAAAAGAATTCTATTAATGCAAATCCTGTGATTTACATTAAATGATTGGCTAATAATAGGTTGTAATCACATGAACTTAAATAGACATGCCCAAAGGGCATGCTTTGACCTAATGGCATGCCTATATGAGCATGCCAAATTTTTTACCCATGCCCGAACTCTATATATAGGAAATTGCTATTACTACTCCCACTTTTGCTAATGCCACCCCCAGCCGGTGTTACACTTGAAAAATTAAAATTTTTTTTTCTGATAGCCCTATCGGTATCCTGTGATTCAATTACATCGATCACTCTGAACTCTTAAACGCAAACACCGATCATCAATTTGATCGATGACTGATAGACATATGAACATTCTTTACTATTTCTTTATTTGTTATTATATATATATCTCTGTTATTTCCTATTTTGTTATATGTATACATATCATTTCTTATTACTTTATTGGGATATTATACTAATGATTGGATCGAAGTCTTTTATAGATGTGATAATCGATCGGAAAATGGATCGACTGCTACCACCTGACCTCCATTTACACTTACGTGCTTGAATAAGAAGTCTTCAGATCATGTTTCATGGTGGCACTTGAATATTTGGCCTATTTTGGATGCCTAAAGGCATTCAAATATTTTCAGGAATCTGCCAATACATTTCAAATTTTCATCTTCACGAATGGAACTTTTAAATAAAGCAAAGGTGTGGTTGAAATTAATATGACTAATGAAGGGATTAGTGTTGAAAGGAATCGAATGATTCTAAAAATAAGTTGATGCGGGTAAAAGTTTTCTTGAATAGAGTACTGTAATTAATTTATGTATCTAAAAACATATATTTAAAGGCCCAAATTCTGCCTTCAATAAAGACTTCAGACTTCGATCTGATCCTTTGTTTAATAATAAACCTTGACCCTATATAGGTTAGTAGGCATTTCAAAGCTGAAGGCAACTTATATACACTGTTATTATCGAATTCTCAACACTGCTTGTTAGCATTACGCTGCTGTTTTACTATTTGTTTTATTAGTTATTTTATTTGTTGTTTGATTATTTTTACATTGCTGCTGATATACATATCAATATACCGATATTTGATTGTTTTATTGATAATACATTTAAGACTATAGATAGATTTATTTAACTGCTGTATTGTTTAATAGTTTCTGCTGATTAATGATTGATATTGTTAGATAACCCCTTTGTTTGATTATACATTAATTCATCCCATTTAACCCCTTGCACTTGATTCAACTCCTTTTATGCCAAAGTACCCTAACTTCTTCATAATTCTCTCACCGTATTTCTCTGCTGTTAATTCGTAAATATCATTTACTATCCCGATAGCTCTACTGGCGGGTCTGATATCTCCCAATCGGATAGTAACACTGGCCTCTGACCCTTCCAATCTAGTCATATGCAATGTAGTACAAATATAGATCACACGATTTTTGGATTTGAGCATTTTAACAAAATTTTAGATTACGCAAAATCTGTGATCACGTGATTAGCATAACCAATAAAGCCAATCAAAGTATGAACCAGAACTTGAACAAAACTTGGTTTAAATTGAACCATTTCAGAGCACTTGAACCAGAAAATGTTTCAAACTAAACCACTTTGGGTTCATTTAAACCAGAGCTTGGTTCAAATTGAACCACTATGGGTTCATTTGAACCAAGTTCTGGTTCAAATTGAACCATTTTGGATTTATTTGAACCAAGTTCTGGTTCAAATTTTGATTGGCTTTTTTGGTTATGCTAATCACGTGATCATGGATTTTGTTTAACCTAAAATTTTGTTAAAATGCACGAATCTGAAAGTTACGTGATCTTTATTTGTACTACATTGCACATGACTAGGATGGAAGGATCAAAGGCTGGCTGGGGTGGTATTAGCAAAAGTGGGGTGGAAATAGCAATTCTCTATATATAATACTGTATAAATATAGTATTTCATATAATAATTATAAATTTTAATATTTAATAAGTTTTGATCTACTAGACCAATTCAGATAATTTAAACTATCAAATAATCTTCAAAGAAAGAATTCTAGTGTTATAGAATAGGTTTTAATTTTGGTAGAAATTAGTTTGAAAATTAGAACTTAACAAGGAAATTTTGTAATAACTGTATTTAGTAATAGTGATATGCGAAATTGATGTGCAATGACACTCAATGACGCTTAG
>QKWP01003104.1:14771-35402 GCA_003550325.1 Gigaspora rosea | reverse complement strand
TTTTACCTAAATATATTATAGAATTATACTACGTACGTATATAATGCATACAACATTAAAATTTTATCTGAATACAGAAAACAATGTCAAACATTTATAATCATGCATTAGAATGCAAACAATACCGAACCCTGATAATCATGTGACAATCAGATTGGTGCATTGTCCAAGCGAAAGGTACATTATTTTAATGTAATCGTTATTTATTTAATGATATTTAAGTGATATTAATTTAATATATATATAATGTTCAATTTTCTATTCGAGTACAGAAGAATTCCAAGGAATAATGCAGAATATGTGATAATTTGGTTATTGATAATTTCTTTCGCATATCTTCCTATTATAACGATATTAATATAATGGTTTAATTTATTTTTATTCGAGTACGGAAAAACTTCGGATCGAGTATTTATTAAGTTCGTTCGTATATCTTCCTAATGAAGTAATTTTTAAATGATATTATAGCGATATTAATATATTTTATTTTCAGCGAAAGGTAAATTAATATTATATGCAGCTTTATTAATAAATTTTAATTATCAGGAGACATAAGACAGATAATACAGATAATAGAAGATAATTACCATATAGCTATCGAACTTATAAAAAGGATGGTATCTTTCCTAGAAAATTTCGTTGTCGATTTCAATTCAATATCTCATCCTAAAATTACTTTTCGCAACTAAATCAATCCTCTTTCACCTTTTTTTTACCTTAAAATTTTTTCTCATTAATTTTTTCGATTTCAATATACAATGGGAAAAAAAGAAAAGCAACTTCCCAAGGCTGAAAGCAGCAAGATGGCGAAGAAAAGAGCACGCAAACATAAGAAGCAAAAATGTAAGATTTCGATAAGCCGATATAGTAATTTATTAATAATCAATTAATTATTAACTTTATATTTTTAGTAGACGCAAAGGTGATCGCTGCAGCGATTGCGGGAGCAATCGCCGCTGTTCAAGGCAAGGGGAAGAGGAAGCAAATAGAACCTGAACCACCAGAAAGCTCTAGTTCTAGTAGTGCAGGCACTACTAGTAGTGATGATGAGAGAGGAAGATCAAGGAGAGGAAGTATCAGTAGCAGAAGCAGTAGTCGTTCCAGCAGCAGCAGCAGCAGTAGCAGTAGCAGCAGCAGCAGCAGTAGCAGTAGTAGCAGTTCTGAGAGTAATCGTCCTCCGAGACCACTAACAAGAGAGCAATCGTCCCATCTTCGGGTAAATATATTATTGCCTTCTCATGTCTTTTATGAATAGATTTACTTTATATTTTTAATTTTTATTTTATATTATTTTTTTTGCAGGCCGAAATTAAAATCTTGATAGAAGGCGGAAAGCTATCGGCCCAAAAACCGGATCCTAACAAAAATTGGTCTTCGCAAACAAAGAATATCCGGAACAATTTAATCCCATCAATAATAAAAAATTTGCCCGGATACAAACAACATTCGGGTGCTATCGAAACTATATTGAAATCATATCACAAGACGCAGAGGCGTACTTCAGCAATAAACTCGGATCCAGCCCTAAAAGCATACAATCGTGCACGCATTGGGAAAAACAGTAAGGTGAACGAGGTAATAACAATTTTTTTTCTTTGTTTCATATAAATTTTTTAATTTATCATTTTTATTCATTTTTATAAAATAATTTAGAAAAGAAAAAGGAGGCGTAAGGCATTATCATTCTTGATGAGTGCTGGAAATAAGGGTATTGGTCTGTACCCACGGGAAGATTTGGAGCGGTTTACGACAAGTCAAGGTGGAAACGCTTATCATTCTGCGGAAGAATGGGTGACAGATGAGGAAGCGACTGAAAGGGGCGGGAGGGATGGGCAAAAAATAAAAAAATTAATATGCGTGGAAAAATGGTGGCGCGGACCTCATGTAAGTCAAATATATTATAGTAATGCTAAGTTACAATTAAATTAATAATGTATCGTCCTAATACAATACGTATTATTTAGTTGAAACAGCTATTTCATAAAAGGATCGATCCGGTTGTGAAACAGCTGCAGCCTAAGAACAATAGAATGATTCCACGCCATTATGGTGAGAAGATTGATAGGGAAGATGTACCACCACCGGATTGTCCAAGTTGGGCATTATCCGCCGAAGCCCGAGAACTATATAATATCCCGGATCCTGACTTTGATCCCGAACTATTAAGTGGGCAAGAAGATTCACGAAAAAAAAAGAAAAGGAAAGGTGGGGATAGGCACAAGAAACGAAAGAGAAGTCATACGGCTGAGACAGAAACTGAAGAACGAGCAAGTGAAACAGGTGTAAAAAGGGGAAGAGTGGATGATGATGATAAAGTTGTATTATATGAAAGAAGAAAACCTAGAAGATCAGCAGCGTCCTCAAAAGCACCAACACCAAAATCAGCAACATCCAGATCAGTAACACACTCAAAACCGGCAACACCCACATCATCAAAACCGGCAACACCCACATCATCAAAACCGGCAACACCCACATCATCAAAACCGGCAACACCCACATCATCAAAACCGGCAACACCCACATCATCAAAACCGGCAACACCCACATCATCAAAACCGGCAACACCCACATCATCAAAACCGGCAACACCCACATCATCAAAACCGGCAACACCCACATCATCAAAACCGGCAACACCCACATCATCAAAACCGGCAACACCCACATCATCAAAACCGGCAACACCCACATCATCAAAACCGGCAACACCCACATCATCAAAACCGGCAACACCCACATCATCAAAACCGGCAACACCCACATCATCAAAACCGGCAACACCCACATCATCAAAACCGGCAACACCCACATCATCAAAACCGGCAACACCCACATCATCAAAACCGGCAACACCCACATCATCAAAACCGGCAACACCCACATCATCAAAACCGGCAACACCCACATCATCAAAACCGGCAACACCCACATCATCAAAACCGGCAACACCCACATCATCAAAACCGGCAACACCCACATCATCAAAACCGGCAACACCCACATCATCAAAACCGGAAACACCCACATCATCAAAACCGGAAACACCCACATCATCAAAAACACCTATAACATCAGAAAAAACACCTAAAACATCAGAAACAACAACAGCTACAAATGAACCATCATCATCAACGGAAGCAATAGCAGCAGCAGAAGCCTTAATATCAAAAATACCACCAACATCATCAACGTCAGCAGCCTCCTCAACATCAACACCGGTACCACCAGCAAAAATAACATTACAATTCGCCCGAGGCTCTGCAAAAAAACCAAGTAAACTGCCGTCAGAAGATGATGCGTTAGTATTTAGAGATGAAGGAGTTGAAGCTGAGGATGGAGGTGACGATGGAGGTGACGATGGAGGTGAGGATGGAGGTGAGGACGAAAATGAAAGTGAAGGTGAAAGTGTGGTTAGTGCAGAAGCTAGTGAAAAAGTGGAAAAAGGAAAACGAAAACTGGAAGATTATGAGGACAATGAAGGTGAAGGTTGGGTTGAAAGTAAAAAAAGGAAAAAAGGGTCGCAAAAAAAGAAAGATGATAAAAAGAAAGCGAAAAGATCGAAAAGAAGGCGATAAATTAGATTTTTGTTAGATTTATCTGTTATTGTGTTTTTTAATTTTAAAATAGTGTTTTTATCGGAATATAATAAAATTTAATAAATAATCAGTAAAATAATATAAATATCAGCCAATCGGCCAATGTGTATATAAATGTAATCAGTAAACAGTTAAATAGCAAAATTATACAAATATCATCAACTATCGCCTTCGGTGATAGCAGACCGATAGACTATAGACTCAAATATTCGGTTTAAACCTAAAACCTATCGGTCTGCTATCACCAAAGGCGATATTTTATTAATAATAAAAAGATGATATATAATATCAGTAAAATATACTTTAAATTTTAGGAACCGATTACTATGAATTTTATAAATATATAACTAATCATATTAAAAATCGCTAATTATCGGCCAAATATTATTCAATATCGGCCAAATATTATTCAATATCGGCCAAATATTATTCAAATATCGGTCAAATATTATTCAAATATCGGTCAAATATTATTCTAAAGAATAAAGAAGATATGTTAAAGACTAAATAATCATTAAAAAATATAACCAATATATCAGTACAATATCGTATAAATTATGAAAAAATTTGTAAAATAGCCAATACAATATCTTCTTATGATTTATCTAATCGTGAATTTATCACCAAAATATCAATCTAAATATCTGCCTTGTATCTTCTTTATAATTTCACTAATCTTCATACGGATATATGAGTATTTTTTACTGACTTATAACCGATATGCAACAAATTTTCTTAAATTAGCAGCCTATCGGCCTATTTTGATCCCCTATTAATTTGTATCATATCGGTCTGCAATCTTCATAGGCGATTTTTAGATGATATTAGGGTAATATTTTTGATTTCGACCAGTGATTAATATCTATATATAAAATTTCCTGATGTATGTCATCTGTTATGGCATATATCACTTACTACGGCATATGTCACTTGCTATGGCATTATGGCAAACGTCACCTTCAACGTTTATGTCAATGTAACGCATTTGGCGTGACATTTGATGTAAGGTAGTTACCCTCTACTTGAAAAATTCACAACTTTAGCTATTACCAAAGAGACAAAATCTCGAAGTCTCTACCAAATCAATAAAATTATTCTAGCAAAGATATCAACAAATGGCAATTCAGCAACTGTGGCACCAACAACGACAACCTTGAAAAAAAGAAAATTGAATAAAATAACAATGATAATAATATTCAAAAAAAAATTGATATAAATAAACAAAATACTTATCTACTGTACATAAAGATAATATCAGCAGATTGATTTCTGAAGTTACTAATCTGTTTATAATTTTAAATAAGCGGATTAGTAATTCGGCACTTAACAAGTAAATGTAGTAGTAACAGAGTCATTTGTAAGTTGTCTCATACTTTTTATAATTGTATTGTGATAGTCATTCCATGGCCTACTAATTAAGTTTTTAATATATTCTATTTTTAGAATGCCTGTTTTTATCAGTTTTGTTAAAATAAAAATTTTTTTAGATTGTGATTATATAGAAGAAATTTTATTATTAAAATTGTTCAACAAATTTTAAAAAATGTGATAGTAATTATAGCATAATTGTGACTGTATAGAGAGATTTTTAAAAAAAAACGGGAATTCAGCAAAAAATTTGGAAAAATTTGTATAAAATTTTTTTTATTAAAATTTATTATTTGCAGTAGTTACTTTTTTGGTAGAGCTCTTTTTTTTTTGGAGTCGCTATTCAAAATTGTGACTGTATAGAGGGATTTTTAAATAATAAAAAAATGGGAATTCAGCAAAAATTTGGAAAAATTTGAATAAAAATTTTTTTTATTAAAATTTATTATTTGCAGTAGTTACTTTTTTGGTAGAGCTCTTTTTTTTTTGGGTTACTATTCAAAAAAACATTGTCTTGTACTAGTTTTTTCTTTCTTGGTGCGAATATAGTAAGTATAAACTCAATAATTTTTGTCATGACTGATGTTAAAAATTGATTTTATTATACTGTATATAATATGAAATTTTAAGGTTAGATTAGAATTCATATTAGAGTTGTGAATAAAAAGTATTGTAGACTTTAGTAGGTTTAAATCTAAGAGTGCATTTAAAGAAAAATCAAAACTTTTTTATTGGTCAGATCACATGTATAAAAGCACAATTTTTATTGGTTAAATCACGTGTAACCCCAAAAAATTCAAAATTTTACCGGATCACATTGGGGTGGCGCACAGATTAATTAATCAAACCTATGTTAGCTAATTATATAATTTATCATATTACAGATTTTCATACATAATAGATAAATGAATATCGATTAGAGATTTTCGGCATCTTGACAATTAAATATTTATTAAAATCGATCTATTTCAAAATTATTCAACAAATTAACCAAACATAGTATTACCTGGAAATTTTCACACGTTGTTTTTAAAGTATAAAAGAATATAAAACTACGCTTGAAAATCTTTTATTAATATGTAGGTTTTAGTGTTCGAATATAGAATATATCAAATTTGCTAGAAAATTCTATCTTTGATGCTTGTAAATTAGAATTAAAATGAACTTTATGCAAAAAATCGAGCGTAACTTTGCTGTAATAGTCCTTAAGAAGATTTTTCAATTGAAAGAAATTAGAAAAATAAGTGCAATATTCAGGTGAATTATTTAGAATTTGCTCTTTTCCTTATATTTAAATTACGTAAAATGATAATTCGTTGATTTTTTTTTAATTTTACTGATGTAAAATTTTGATTATATTAAAACGATCAACTTATCTAACATAGTTTTGATTAATTAGTCAGTACGCCACCCCAGGATCACATGTATAAAGACCTATTTTTATTGGTCAGATTATGTGTAACCCCGAAAAATCAGCAAAAATTTTGCATTAAACACAAATTCCAAAATTTTTACGTCCCTGATTTACATCTCTATTGTAAGTCCTCCACTACGCTTTGGACAAAAGCCAAACAAGAAACAAGATTAACTATATTTATTGGAAATACTGGGAAGCCAACTGAAAGGTTATTGCAAACATTTATGACACAACCTATTACGGCACTTGCGGCACTTACAACCTATTACGGCACTTACAACTATTACGGCATTTTACAGCAATACGGACATAACAACTTTTGGCATTAGTTGTAATTAAGGTTGCAACCCAGGTTGTAATCTGTAATGTCCATAATTATTATTTACGGCCAGCAACCTTATTAGTGATATTATGAACCTTATATCTGGGATTGTCTAAAAAGTAACAAATATTCAGCTAGTATTTATGATGTTATATACTATGCCACACCTAAAGCTTTATTAGATTAAAACTATGCACTTTCGCACTTTCTAATATTAATGAGATGTAAACTAGGCAAGATCTTTTAATGGATTGCGGTCTTAGGGTTGCATCAGACTGAGTGAATTCTTATCTATAGAAATGACCCAATGTATGAAATAAACTCAGATGAGAATGTAAAAAAAAAAATTTTGGGGCCAGGCTTTTCTAACCCGGCCGGTCTAATATATACACAATTGAAGAATAGTTATATTTTCGTGGTAAACACATCATATGATTAAACATTCAATGAGAAAAGGGGTCGCCACCGGGTCCACCAAAGCACTAATTTCGCTTTCTACTATTCCATTTTTATCGCTAATTTGGACTCCCAAAGGGACTGTACCGCTAGTATATTTCAAAAGAAATTGTCGAAAATAATTGCCAAGATTGTTCAGACCGATGTGTTAGTGTTAGTAAAACAAAGACAAACGATTACCGGTATTTAGAACTATGCGAACTTTATTGGATAGAATGTAAGTTTAATCACAATTCATATACAATACTAATTATTATATTTATTTTTATTAATTTGGGATACAAGCTTATCTGTAAACGAAAGCACGCACGCCCATGCCATCATTGACCCAATATGTAGATTTTTAACGTATGATTTATCCGATTTGACAATCGCATGGTAAAACTTAATGTTATTCGTTTTCATATTAAATCCATTCAATGGACTATTAATTTAGATAATGGATCTCATGCCTAATTGTTATTATTCTTTTATTATTTAAATTAAGAAACAATACAGATGACGGACCAATTAAAAACCTGATATACTTGGAACTTATATAAATTTGGATATAAAATACCCCTGGGAAATTTTGTATGGCGAAATTTCTAATGGACCTTTTGCAGTCTAAAGTTCATAAAAAGAGGATAGGGTAAAATTAGGGAAGTTTGCGAAAGATTCGGTTGACAATGCCTACAAGTTCTATGCATCAAATTATCGTAAGCTCCCTTAGATTTTCAAAAATTAAAGATTTTTCTGCTTCAGGGTTCGGGTAATTGTTTGTTAATAATTAATTATTATAATTAATTAATAAACTAAACACTTACAAAACATATCATTCTTAGCCACAGTTTTAGAGTTATCTGTTATTTATATTGGACAAAAAGGATTCACCTCTATATAGATTACGAAGACTAGCAATAGTTGAATTACCGTTACAAAAAAATTCATCGTCGTTGGATTCGATAATTAATTTAGTTTCAGTCTTGCTAACATTTCATGAATTATTACGAGATAATTTGATGATAATTCAGTCGGTTGATAAAAAGCTAGCCGTTGACGGTTGTGATGAAATCATAGGTATGGGTATCCAATTCCAACATCAAATACTCCTAGACAGTCTACGAATTTTAAAAAGAAAATTAACGCCAAAGACTCAGAGTTTAAAATAATTATTATGTGATCTTCGCTAGAAAAGCTCAAATAATTTAGATTTAATTTTTTGATTCTAAAAAAAAAAAGCTAAAATTAGTTGTTACTTCGTGCCTCATCTACCAATAAGAATTTTAATTGGTTGGTTTTTAAACCATTTTGATTACTAGTGATGGGTCCGACAATAATTATCAAAAATGTTATGTTTTTAAAAGGTTAAAAATCTTTTCAAATTTAAAGTCTGTTTCCCTTTATTTTATCATACTATATAAAGTATAATCGATATATGAAATGGCGCTGCTCTAAAATTCACCAAGAGATCTTTGAATTATAAAATATCGTTATCAGATTTTTTTCTAATTTAATTCGTCAAAAATTCTTTGTAATTTATAAGTTTGACTAATGCGATTAACCAATCAAGGCGGCGCATAATTCTGCTCCCGTTAAAAATATTGTGATTTAAATCCAATTACAATGTAAAACAAATTTTTTAGCGTGAGCAGAATTATGTAATAAGTCATTTGGTAAAATTATACAGTAGCAAACAGCTTTTCTCTAAAAGGGTTAGGATTTATGGGTTTAGGGTTAGGAAATGGAGTCAATGGTTGTGCGAATGGAGCTCAAAAAACTAGTATCCATTCCATTGGCTCCATTCGCAGCTCCATTGAGCACCATTACCAACCCTGGGTTTAGGTTTAGGATTAATTGGATATATTATTTAAAGTTTAAATAATAGTCCAATTCAATTTTCAAAAAAAAAACTCGGAAATTTAAGACAAAAATTCACGACTATATTATTATAATATTTCAGAATGCGGTTCCTTAAGTTACAATAAAAATTTCTTGTAAACCTCGAAGGTGTATCTATTTCAATTCTTTTGGCTTAAATTTTACATTGTAGACCTATCAAAAATATATCATAGATCTATCAAAAATGTAACTTTTGCGTCCCAGACTCAGTGATAATCGCAATCGTGCAATCATTTTGAATTTAATTTTTTGGGTATTCCTGTTTCTTGATTTAAAATATATTCTTCTATGAACACTTTTAAGTGATTTGGCAAATCTTGAATTTGAATATTTCCATTCAATTCATCTTCAGATTGGTATGCAATTTTTAGCTCCTTATAATTAACTTCCATATATTGAATGTCCAAAACTCCCGAGAGCAGCAGATCATTGAGTTTAAATTGGATAACATCTACCATTTTACTAAATACCTTTACAACGTTACTTATACCATCTTGATACTGTAACTAGAGCACAAAATAAAGTTGGAAATTTGAATATATAGCGGGTTTTTTCTTTGCAGTACTAATGACATTATAAATAGAACTTTTTTAATTAAAGCTGAACATACCTCGTTTAGAAATGCTTTTGTCTGCACCAATTCAATATCTGGAAATACTTTATACAAGATATCATCCCAACCCTTGGCCTTGGCATATTTTTTGACATATAATCCATACTTTACATATCGTCCATTTTTTATCGCTCCATTTATTATGATCAAAAATTCTTCAAGTTGTTTTGATTTTGTCGGTTTTGGTTTCTAAATATAGAA
Source organism: Gigaspora rosea (assembly GCA_003550325.1). Classification (NCBI taxonomy): domain Eukaryota; kingdom Fungi; phylum Glomeromycota; class Glomeromycetes; order Diversisporales; family Gigasporaceae; genus Gigaspora; species Gigaspora rosea. The sequence goes on along the minus strand of QKWP01003104.1, from coordinate 25,545 downwards.
AAAAATAATAATTAATATATATTGTATAAGAATATTTTGATTATAATTTAAAAAAAAAAACTTAGATTGCCTCTTTAAATTTGATTTACCTCGCAAGAATTTTCATTATCCACATGATTAACAAGATTCGTAGCGTCTTGGTTTGCTTCATAAGAATTAACATTCTATTCAGTACAGTCGATCTTTATTATAAGAATAAAATTACAAAAATTTACAACAGTTAAATAATAATTAGTGAACAAAAGCAAGCATAGCTTTAACTTACTTCAGCGCCATTATCTACTCCAATGCCTTTATTCGCTCCAATGCCGTTATCTACTCCAATACCTTTATCCGCTTCAATGCCGTTATCTACTCCAATGCCTTTATCCACTCCAATGCCGTTATCCACTCCAATGCCGTTATCTACTCCAATGCCTTTATCTGCTCCAATGCCTTTATCCACATCGTTCATCAACATATTGTCCATATGATTTGAGAACGTTGTAAATGAATTTTTCATATGATTTGTGAAAGAAGTTTCCATATTATACGTGAAAGAACTTTCGATATTATGCGTGAAAGAATCCTCCATATTATATGTGAAAGAATTTTCCATATTAGTTGTGAAAGAATTTTCTATATGATTTGTGAAAGTATTTTCTGCAAAAGAATTTGAGTGATTTGTGAAAGTATCTCCCCTCCATAATATGCAAATATATCTGTATCCTCCTCCAAATAATTGGTAAATGGAAAAGATCATGTTTCATGAATGCAAAGGTTATTTCTGCTATTTTTAAATATAAAGTAATATGAATTGTACATAAGTTAATACAGAATATTAACCAAAAATTTCAGATTCGTTCATTAATTACTTACGTAAAATTAGTTTTTTTTGTGCTTTTTTTTTTATTTTATTTATTTTTTTTTTATTTATTTATTTAATTTTTTTTTTTTTTTATTTTTGATAGCCTAACTGACGCCTCTTAATAGTCGCAAGTTATATCCCACGTTCTAATGGTACTATGTTCTATATACTTGAAATGTGCATATTATTTTATGCACCTGCTTTTTATTATTACGCTACACTCCACCTTTCTAATACCAAGCCTCTCCTTTTTCACTGCACTTTCTAATCTCACACATACGACGATATTTCTTTGTGCTTGTCTTATTTAGAGTAACGAGGCAAAGGCAAGATCAGCATGAATAGTGATTTAAGCTCAGTCGGCTGGCTTAGCCAGCTAACTAAATCATCGGCTAAGTGGCTAGCTAATAGCTAACTATTGGTCATATTTCGGGATATTTGACCCGATTTTATGTTCCTTTTCGGAATTTACCGGATTATTATAATAGTTAGCTTTTAGCCGCATTAGCCAGCCGATCACATTACATCGGCTGGCTTAGCTGGCTAAGCTGGCTTAGCTGCGGCTGCCTTAGCCGGGGGTCATCTAAAGCCATGTACCCACGTGACATTTTCATGTAAATCAACCAAACGGAGTCGCGAAATTTTGTTTACACAGATCAGCCCAAAGAAGTCAAAAAACAAAAAAAACGCAAGAACATAAAAACGGCATTCTAAACCTACCTTGGGCCATTAATAAAAAATGTCGGGAAGGTAATTTTACCTATATTGGTTCTAACCCTAACCCGACCCTAATGCTAAACAGTCTCTGATACGAATTTTAACTAAAATTCCAAAAAATCACGTGGGTACATGGCTTTAGCCATCCCCCTTAGCCTCCAGGGGAGACCGTCCCAAATTAGGAAATAGTCGGGACGATTGTTACACAATTTATTAAAGTTTTTTTATACAGTTTACAATACTCTTTTCGTGAGGTCATCGTGGCTTATTCGCATTATGAAATGTGATAAATTAGTATACAAACTTGTGGCCTTCGTATTGTACTTTAATAAAATAGTTGGATTCAAGATGATTTACCAGATATTTATATTACGATTTATGTATTTATAAGTTATAATATAAATATCCGGTGAATCATCTTGTTTTATTAAAGTACAATACGAAAGCCACAAGTTTGTATACTAATTTATCACGTTTCATAATGCGAACAAGCTACGATGACCTCACGAAAAGAGTATTGTAAACTGTATAAAAAACTTTAATAAATTGTATAACGATCATTCTGACTATTTCCTAATTTGGGACGGTCTCACCTGGACCCTTAGCCGGCTTAAATTACTAAGCATGAATCAGATATATTCCGGTGTAGATCAGTGTAGATGTTACACGAACATTTATATGGTATAGTACTGTAAAAATCGAAATTTTTGCATATAAGTGAACTAACCAAAAATACATATCAACACCAGATTTTACTAAGTAGATAACTTTGTAGCTAGTTTCTCTACAGGAAACTCAAGTTGCATCGTCTTGCATCGCGCAGTACAAGGTAGGTTCATATGAGCCAAAATATTGTATGCTGGATAATAGTAGAAGTTTAACGATATTCTACCATATGTTTTTTTCAAGATCTTGGAAGTACCGAAGTAGTCTCCACTTATAAAGTTACGCTATTTCAGATAAGTCTAATTTATTCTTTATTTTATTTAACTATTTTTTTTTGTTTATGTAACTTGCTTTTTATTTATTATTTGCTTTAGAAATTCGATATTCAGTTGCAACAAGCTGGGATTTAGGATTGTGTAATGTATATAAATAGCAACAGATGTTATAATATGGTTTTACAATATGCTAATGTAGGAGCTTCGCGCGAAACTCTAAAAACAAAGTTTACGAGATTACAATAGACAAACAAACTACATGTTGTTAAGGAAATAGGCTTGGACTTTTATTTTTGCATGATGATAATATTATTCATAGCGATCTCGTAAGTGCTATAAAATTTATATTTGTTAATTCACTAATATATTGATTAAACAGATTAAAAATTAAATGTAACTTTAATTATTAGGGAATAAGTATGAGAAAATTATTAGTCCACTGTCCGGAACTGTTCAAGTCTCTGAATTTTGATGGGACAACATAAGTTTGCCTGCCGTAATTGGTTTACTAGAGCTGGACCTTTTATTTTGAAGTTTTGTAATTTTGATGTAATGGTCGTAATGAGTATAACAAGATTTTAGTGATTTTAAAAAATAGACTATGACGAATTAAAGATATACATATAGGTTGCCAAATAACTATGCGCATTTCCACTAACACGAGCATGCCCAATTTATACTATATATTAAAGCTTTACAAAAAGAAAACTGGGTTTTGGCTATACATAGATGTCTAAATTATTTTTTACATTTCGATACTGCTAGTTTGTTGATATGAATTTCACAAAGTGTGTAGAATTCAAATAATTCACTAAAAAAAATTTCGACAATTAAGAAAATTTCGCCACTAAGGAAAATTTTTAACAGATTAAATGTCAAAATAATTTTTTATTAAGAGGAGCAATTTAGATACCCATGTATAGTTTTGGTCTGATGAGTTTATTGCCTTGTCAATAAAGAATTATCTCTATAAATATCAACGAATGATTATTAATAAGTATTATTATCAGTAGTCATAATCTGCATCACGAATTGACCTGGTGATCGATGAAAATCGAGAAAAGCACCTGATTTCGTTTCATCACATAATATTACGTACGGCTATCTCAAAGCAAACGAATATCAAATCCCGTATGCACATATAAGTACAATAAAAAAAAGCTATGAAGTTTTACAGGTATGCTGCAGATCAGTATGGTATAGGTGAGCTGATCCGTATAGTAAGGTATTACGAATATCAGTATGGTACGACATGCCAGATCAGTATAGTATGGATGCAATTTATCAAACCGTACCATACTGATCTACATTAATATCAAATTAGTACAATAGTATGGGTACGTATATTTAAAAATCGTACCATACTGATATGCTATTATATTAAATCTATATATTAGCAGAACAGTATGGTATGATTTGATAAAATCCACACCATATCATACCATACGGGAGGTATTTCGCAGATTAGTATGGTATAGGTGAGCAGATCCGTATAGTATACGGTATTGCGAATATCAGTATGGCACGACATACCAGATCAGTATGGTATGGATGCAATTTTATCAAACCGTACCATACTGATCTGACATAATAGTATCAAAATAGTACGGTACATATATTTAAAAATCGTACCATACTGATCTGCTATTATATTAAATCTATATATATATTAGCAGAACAGTATGGTACGATTTGATAAAATCCACACCATACCATACCATACGGGTCTGGTAGCTATACAATGAAATTGACAGGGCATAGGTCGATTTTCCTGTCACGTGACTTTCTGGCATCAATTGTTTTTGAGAAAAAAATTGAATTCGTTAGGGTTTGGGTTCATATTGGTGGTTAGAAGGTGCATTCTATAGAAAAATTGTCGAAGAACATATGGGCTGCCGTCAATAGAAATAAAGCAGATTGACATTTTAAAAAAAATTAATACCTTAACTTTCACAGTGCATATCTCTATGAATATTGAGGCTATCTTGATAATTTAATATTCAAAAGAAAGCCTATGATCTAAGCTTTCTTTTGAATATTAAATCTTCAAGATAGCCTCAAAATCCATAGAGATATGCGCTGTGAAAGTTAAGGTATTAATTTTTTTTAAAATGTCAATCTGCCTTATTTCTATTGACGGCAGTCCATATTTGTTTTGAATTTCTTTACATTACACCTGATTCTGATTTTTAATTGACTATTTGACATCGGAATATCACATGACCAGAAATTGTTCAAGCATTGATTCTTTTATTTTGAGATTATAGCAGTTCAGTATGGTATAGGTGAGCAGATCCGTATAGTATAGGCCAAATTTTTAAATCTATACCATACCAATCAGCTATAATTCCTAACCCTAACGCTAATATATATTACACCGGATCAGTATAGTATAGATTTAAAAATTCGGCCTATACTATACGGATCTGCTCACCTATACTATACTGATCTGCGAAATACCTTTTTATTTTTGAAATATTATCAAAATTGAACGTTAAATGTCTACAATAAAGAAAAATTAGTATGATAAAATCATTGAAAAATATATCATGCTTATCAATTATTCAAGGAAACAAAATGTAACGATTAGTGAGTGATATGGGCCGATGTCAAATTCTCGGGCTAACCCAGCTGCTAGAATTAATCGGCCCGGTCGACCGGGCCGATCATATTGTTAAAAGATCTTTCAGTCAAATAAGAATGCAAAATAGACTTATAATTGGATCTTCTCAATATGAAAATATATTAAAATAGTTAAAATTATGCTATAATACTTGTGCAAAATTTTGGTTACTCAAAAATTACACTATGGAGATGCTTGAGATACGATAGTAGTTGATTTCAAAAAATCGACTTTAGTTAGTCGATATAATGATCAACACATATACAATATAATGTAATATAAATTACAATAGTAGGAAGCAGGGATTGCACATCACTATGTCCAATTGGTTTCAATTTTTTTTGGACATATTTTCAATTGAACATATGTCCAAAAAAAATTGAAACAAATTGGACATAGTGACATGCCATCCTAGGTAGGAATAGTGCATGTGATGCATATATATGGAGGATCTACTATATCTGCGAAAAAGAAGTGGTTATAAGAGGGCACTATGGGTCCTCTTATGGCCGGTGATATACTGGGTTATTTTCTCATGGTTGGAAATCAAAGTGATAATATATGACGGTAGTTTACTAACTTATAATTGACCATTAGTGCTTTAATCAGCGAAAAGAACATGCACCTAATTGACTAGTTAATTTATAAATATCGACTATAAAAGTCAACTATTCGATTTTGGTCTTATTAACTGCAAGCACTAACTTGTGAATGTTCTACGCATGATTTAATTAATAATTATAAGTTAAGTTATATAATGAAATTCTATCAGGTGAAAAAAATTTAACTATATCCCAGCTATGCTGACCTGCAGGATATGGGTCAAGGGCAGACCCGCCTGCCACCCGGTCAATGGGCTGAGGTTAGCCCATATTACTAGTAACGATAAAAAAAATGTAAAAATTGTATAGCTACCAGATCCGTATAGTATGCTGTGGATTTTATTAAAGCGTACTATACTGTTCTGCTAATATATATATTTAATATAATAGCAGATCAATATGGGGCCCTTGCAATAGAAAGGGTTGATACGACCCAAAAATAAAAATCAGGTTTTTATTATATTCGGATAAATTTTGACACACGCTACATTTTTCAATTATAAGTGGAAATTGATTTGCATAATAAAAAATTGAGATATTTAAAAAAAATTTCTTGGAAGTTTCGTACATCACAGGATTACCCGATATAACGGACTAATCAAATCACGAATATTTTGATTAATCCAGATCAGTCCGAACAAAACAAACATGATTTTCTCAATCATATATAAACCAGTATCGGCCCTTTCTATTGCAAAGGCCCCATATGGTACAGTTGATAAAATTGCATCCATACCATACTGATCTGGCATATCGTACCATACTGATATTATATAATCCCTATATAGTATAGGCTGAAATTTTTAAATCTATACTATACTGATCTGGTGTAATATATATTAGGGTTAGGGTTAGGAATTATAGCTGATCGGATCTTAAATTTGGTCTATACTATTTGGAGGAATTACAGAATATCAGTATGGTATGACAGTATGGTATAGATGCAATAGTAATGCAATTTTATCAAACCGTACTATACTGATCTGCTATTATATTAAATATATATATTAGCAGAACAGTATGGTACGATTTTATAAAATCCACACCATACCATACGATACGGATCTGGTAGCTATACAATTTTTACGATTATTTTTTTTATTGTTATATACTTGTTTCCTTGAATAATTTCACTAATAAGCGGGCTAGATATCTTTAATATAAGTATAAGCCTTTATACATAATATATTTTTCAAGTTTTTATCATACTAATTTTTCTTTATTGTAGACGTTAACGTTCAATTTTGATAATATATCAAAAATGAAAGAATCAATTCTCACTGATTCTATTTATTTATTATATATTAACGAAATCTTGCAAATAAAAGTATAATAAGGAACATTTATCATATGAGTTTTATGTAACAACCTGTGCTTTTTTTGAAAACTTATTTGCACAGGTTTATATGAAAATATATACCTGTGTAAATGAACTATATTTATAAAAGGTAAAATTGAATTTAGCTTTACTTTCGTTAAAATTCTCATAGCTGGTAGTTTTTAAAGTTCTTATAGTGGGTGAAGACTTTTGTTTAGTTTGTTGATAGTTTTTCATTCTTATAGCGAAGACTATATTTTATCGGGTTATTTTAAGATCCTTATACTACATCAGCGAATTATATATATGTAATCTTACGTAAGATATTATGGCCTGTAATATTACGAAATCTTACGATCGATGTGGTATATTACGTAATATATTACGTTATATTACAGTAATATTACAGTTATTATTTAAATATTGCGAAATAGACTAAAACAATGCAAATTACCTTTTCTACAGAGGTCACGTACTCATGCAGATCAATAAACTAATGCGCGCAGGAGGTGATATTTTGATATTTTCACATTGTTTCGCAATATTTTGCAAATTTTTGCAAATTTTTAAAATTTTTTAAAAAATAAATAAACAATATACATATTTATATAATCATGCTTTTTTACAGGTTTTCGCAATATGTAGGGGGTTCAAAAAGTTTTGAGAATATGTGAATTATTTTTTTATTTACATAATAAATGATAATTTTAATTATTCATTCCTTCGAAATAGTTCTTATTAATGTCTATGCAATGTCTTAACCTTCTACGCCAATCCTGAAAACAATTAAGGTACTCCTCCTTTGTTGTATTATTTGCTATTAATTTTACAGCATGAGCAAGTTCTTGAATCCTTTCAAATCGTAACCCACTAAGCTCTTTTTTAATTTTAGGAAATAAAAAAAATTGCAAGGGGCCAAATCTGGACTATAGGAGGGTAGAAAAGCAATATAACTCATTCTTTACGAAGGTACTTAGTAACTTCTGTTGCCTTGTGTGGAGCCGCATTGTCATGATGCAACATGATGTCACACACAGTGCTAGGGATGTTAATGGTGTATAATACTCTGGAGTAACTTAGGAGTATAAGCTACTCCATACTAGCGTGATTTAGGTATCACTCCACTCCGGCTTATTAAGATATATCTAAAAGAAGTAAATCACTCTAGAGTAATACTATTAATGTAAAATAGTTTATACTCTGAAGCTACTATTATATCAACTAAAAAGTGGTTTATACACTGGAGTAACTATTATATAAATATAAAATCCTATACTATAAATATATAAATTTACTCTGGATTATATACCGAATTATATTTTGGGTTATACTTCAGAGTATGCCCGACTTATATATTTGGCTTATAATAGATTAATACTTCAGTGTTTAATTATAAAGTTTGCTCTAAGGTGGTGTACTCTAGTGTGGTGTGGTTTTGGGTATTACTCTGGTAGAGTACGCTCCACACCACTCTGGAGCATTCCATTAACATCCCTACACAGTGCTTCTGCCACTAATTTCCTTAAAATTTTTAAAAACTTCTAGTAATATAGTATCACCATAATACCAACATTAACCGTCTGTTATTGTTTTATCACAATGCTTGCCACAATTTTATTAGCTAAAAAGAAAATGCAAAATATTTGTTTTCTACTAAATCGGGTTCTTAAAATTTGGGCCGATTTTCACCTTGATTTAACCAAACTTTATTATTTTCTTTAGATGAAACAGTAAAGAAATAAAACCATGTTTCATCCTTAGTAATAATATTTCAAAATCCATTATCAAGATATTTCAATAACTGCTTCGAAAGTTTGACTCTTTCTTTCTTGTTTTTTTCAGAAAGGGTGTTTAGTACCCATTTTGAGCATACTTTGTGGGCACCAATTTCCATATGTAAATAGTATTAATACTTCCAGTTGAGATACAGACAACTTGCTAAATACCTTCAATTGTAATATGGGGGTCCTTATTTATAAGATTTTGAATTGTAGCAACATTCAAAAGTGTAACTACTTCACGAGGATGACCAGAACAAGGTTCATCTTCTACGCTCAATTTCCCGGTTTTGAATGTTTCAATTCAACGATAAATAGTAGATTTAGATAGTGCCTTGTCTTTTTTAGCAATGACTAATTCTTTATGGATATCTACAGCTTCTTTACTTTTTTCCAGCATATCCAAATGTAGTATTGTTGATTTTCCCGTATAGATTTCTATCATTTTTTGTTCATTAATTTCAAAAAATTGTAACTTTATTTCGTCAAATCAGAATGTGCCAAATTTTTTTTAACTAATTCGTTATTACACATGATTCAATATAATTATTTTTAAATTTGGCTAAATCGAATAATCATCAAAATAGTGGCGCAGTTGCAAACCTTTTTGACCCCCACGTACTTCGCACGGTTTTGCAATTTAATATAAAATTGTATATTTTTTTATTTATTATTATTATACATTATATTTTACATTTATTAATATACATTTTTAATTAATATTACATACTTTATTATATATTATGTATTATTTTTACATTATTACAAATATTTTAAACTACTTTTGCACTTCGTCGCATCTAATTCTATTACTATATACAAAAACTACTCTAAACACTTATTTTCACTCACCCTACAGTTAGCTATAAAAAATAAACTATTATATTCCTAATATTCGCTCATATTCACTTATATTCACTTATATTTGCTCATATTCGCTTATATTCGCTTATAGTCGCTACTTCTTACAAAGTGGTGGAGAAATTAGAGTTGATGTTCTTGTAAGTGCCAAAAAAGTCAGGTTGTTTTCTTGCAAAGTTCCAAAAGAAGTAAGGAATAAATAAATTAAAATTAAAAAAATAAGTAAAAAAAAACAAACAAAAACAAAAAACAAACCCGAAAAAATATCAAAAAAACAAAAACGAAAAAATAAACTATTATATTTGCTTATATTTGCTTATATTCGATTATATTTGATTATATTCATTCATATTCGTGACTTCTTGCAAAGTGCCAGAGATGTTTTCTTGTAAGGGCAGTGTCATTAATCACCTGATTATTTTTTATCAGAGGCCTACCCCCTCCCTCTTCCTTAATATAAATAGTCAGGTTCTTATATATAATTTTAACTTTTTTTACCCCCCTCCCTCCCTAAAAAATCACCTGATTTTTGTTACTCCCTTAAAGTGCCGGAAAAGTCAAGTCATTTTCTTGCAAAGTTCTGAAAGAAGTAAAGGATAAATAAAATAAAATAAAATTAAAAAAAAAAGCAAAAAAAAAAGAAAACAAACAAAAAACAAAAATGTAAGCAAACTAAATAAAAAAATAAACGAAGCCCCAAATTTCCATTTCTCTGAAGTAAGAGTTCATAATCTTGCAATTCAGAAATTGTCGAAGGTTTTTGCAAAATGCTGGAATAAATTAAATTAATAAAAATAAAAAAAAAACAAAAACAAAAACATGAAACAAAAAAATAAATAAAGCGAAACCTTGCAAAAACTTGTGAAAACTTGCGAAACTTGCATTCCTGAAATTTAGAAATTACCGGAGAAATTAGTTGTGTGTTCTTGCAAAGTCGAAAGGCTAAGTTGGCTTGTGCAAAGTGCTGAAAAGTATTGGATTTCTTGCAAAGTGCTAGTGGTAAAGTGTAGAAATAAAATAAAAAAATTAAAAAATAAAAAAAAAACAAAATAAAAATAAAAAAAAACAAAATAAAAATAAAAAAAAA
>QKWP01003103.1:0-31722 GCA_003550325.1 Gigaspora rosea | reverse complement strand
TTACAAATATCAACTTCTAAAATTTAGAGTGGGAATATTATTATTATAATTTGTAAAATTAAAATATAATTATTTGTTCTTTAAATGCACTGTGATAACGATAGTTATTATTATGGGGTTTGTGATTTCAATTACGATCCATTTAAGGGATAGTATTTTAAATCATTAATAAAACCGATTAACAATAGCGATAATTATTATTATGGGCTTTGCGATTTAATTACAATCTATTTAAATACAATTGTAATTGACAATAAAATAGCTAAAATAAAATAATGAAATAATGAAAAATTACTGAATGAAGGAAAATATGTGAAATTAAGCAGCAATATAATTAATTCCATAAGTTAGTTTGACGCAACTATTTTTTTATTTTTGCTGACATGTAATGCATTCTAGTTGCGGAAAAAATAATTATTTTTGAATAGCGCAAATAAAACTATTTAATTAATTGCAGCGCGTGGGATCCCGCGCGGGATCACGCGCGTTGCCCATCACTAGTTATGTGTGTATTGGCGGCTCAAATAAAAATTTCTTATTTTCAATACTTCATTGAGCACACTAACTTTCTACTAACGAAATTTCGAGTACAGTCAAATATAATCACTCTAAAGGCTTACTATAATGAACATCTGTTCTATATAAAGGTTGTCCATATTATGACATTTTGACCTGCTCTAACTGAAAATATTGAATGGTCTAAAATATGTGCATTAATTAATTAATAAAATAACAAAGTATAATAGATACTTTAATATTCGAAAAAATTATTAATAGTTAATATGCTATATTTATTATTGTATTTATTAAGAATTTGAAGAGATGCTAAAAAGAGAGCCTCAAAATGTTTTATCATAAAGGGTTGCTAAATTCATAAGAATTGCCAAATGTTAATATTAAAAAAGTGAAAAGTAATAATTACAAAGCAATTGTTCGATGACTTATTCCCGATTAATGATTTACCAATGATTGTATTCAACCAAGGTAACTTGTAAATATTTCAGATCTTGATCATATTGATTACTTTAGTATCATTTCAAAATTTATCATGCAAAATTGTAGCTTTCTTGTTATTTCTGGAATTTTGTCATCTTTCTGGTATTTCGCAGTAGAATATGTTTGATCAGTCAGCCAGACTGATCGCATTGATCATCTGATGAAAATGATCAATATAGTCATATAAATACATACATCAGTTAAATTAGTTACCATATTCCTTCAAAAATAAGCACTGCCCAAAAATAAGCACCCCTGGACTATATTAAGTCAATATTGGCCTGAATTATAACTGCCTTGGCCAACATTATGTGCAAAAAAAAGGTGCTTATTTTCAGAGGAATACAGTAGATCCATTTTTCATGCATCTATTGTTCTTTTTTTTTTAATTTTTTTATTTTTTTATAAATAAAAGAAATTCTCGCCAAAAAACAGCCAGTATCAAGTCTTAGAACTGATTGCCTAATTTACTAATCACACATTCCTGAGGTGTAAACAGCCCTCTTTTAAAAATTACCAACCTTTACTCTGCCACTAGCCAAATTAAATGTTGTCATCAATAGGTTGTTTATGTTTGTAAGTTTTGTAGTTGAATTGGATTATCCCAAAGTCTACTTTTCTAGTTAGTCTCTCATTATTTTAGATTATATAAACACCAACTTATCTATGAAGATATCTATTTTTAGCTATCATCATAGTCGAATTTTTAAACTGCTAACTATGTACATATGTACATACATTGTTAAAATAGTGGCAATCAGGTCTATAGCTAAAAACTACTACAACACTACTATCTAACCAATCAAATGTCCTTTAATTATGTAAGACTACTGAACCTTAAACTGGTAGGCAGTAAGAGTTATGAAAGATTTGGTCTGAGTCTAAAGGTTTCTGGGGTCTTGCTATAGTGAAATTGAAGGTTGTTCTCTTATTCTTTTTATTTTTAGTATTTAGTTTAATACTAATGTCTTGGTTTTTTAGCTTTAGTATATCAGTATTCAAATCAACCATTAAAGCTTTTAATAATATTATATGATCACAGGATTAGGCTGATATAAATTTGACTTATTGGGGATTATTAATTTATAATCCTAATTTTGAAGGTTATACTCAATAAAATTGAACTCTATTTGAGTTTCCTATTTTGAACTCTGTAAATTGAAAGCAAAAAAAGTAAATTTTATAACTTTTTCTCACTTAATACATTTAATTTATGCTAATGCTATTGAATTACTAGTCTTTCATTATGTTCAAAAATTGGAAGTAGCACCTTGTATTGAGAGGCAAGAACTAGATATACTATAGTGCAAGAACTAGAATGTAAAGGTACAAAACTGGATTATGTATATTGTTTGGCAAAAAAGAAAAAACAAACAATAACAGAAATTGCAAAATGCAAAAACTGATATGTGTACCTTGCTCATACAACAGAATTATTGCAAAAAAGTCTTTGATTAGGCATGGGATAGTTCGGGAAGTCTCGGAAGGTACAATTGCTTATTTTAGAAACCATATTGGGTTTGTTAGTAATATATCAGCTGTGTTGTATAATTTACAACATTGTTCAGATATTGCATATTTAATTATATAAGCACAGAACCAAGAGATTTACAGGCCATCTTCAATTAAGTAGGAAAAAGAAATATTTTTTTTCTTTCTCAAGAGCCAGTACAACCAGAAGAACTTTATCTAAGAATTAGTTTTAACTTCAGATTTTTGATACCTTTTTTGGTATTTGAGAACCACAAAATTAACCACACAAAATCTTTATTTGGATCTATAGATTCTATTAGCATCTCTATATTTTCATATAAGGTTCTAGTAAGTTAAAGTCAATTTTTTGTTCAGTTAATTCTTCATCTTCGAAGTTTAATAGATCTTTAGCTAAATTTTCTTTTTCATTAGAGAATAAGTTCTCAATGATTATAGGGTATTGGGAATTTCTCCTTCTTTTAACCAACTATTTGCCTTTATTAAATTGATTTTTACTAATAAAACTATAAAATTTCTCATATGAAGAAACAACAGAATTGTTATTAGAACTATCTTTTTGTATTGGATTCTCTGAAATATCTATTTTTAGAAGAGAAGCTTTCAGTAGATCTATTGGATCCTCTTGAATATTTATTTTCTAAAGTGGATCTTCCGGTAGGTCAATTGTAGCTGCTACTTTGCTTGAAGATTTGCCAATACAAGAACATTTCTAGCTGTAATTTCTTTTTTTATCATATTGGATTTTCTAGTTCGAGAGTCAACAAGTATATCTTTACAAAAATTGCAATTGCAAGATCTTAAGTTGCAATTTTTTAAGAAAATAAAATTGCTTGACTTTTCAATAATCTTTTTGATAATAGATTTTTTTTGTTTATAACCCATAATATAAGAAAATACTAAAAAAAATTTATATAAACAAGACAATTTAAGAAGAAAGGATATATGAGTGAATATATGAGTGAGAATACAAACAAAGATTATTTCAAATTTACTATATACCATTTGAATTTTCAACAAACTTTTTGGTATGCCAATATGACTATAAGATTTTAAGCAATTATAATGTAATTTTGATAAATATATTATTTTGCTTGACAATTATACTTTTTTTATGTAAACAAAATAAACTCGTATAATAAATATTATTTCAGAAGACAAATTCACAATACTTGCAAAAATAAAAACCTGTGATTTTAAATAATCTATAAATATTTTAATATTCTGATAGATGTTTCATTTATTTTAATATATAAACCAATAAACAAATTAAATTTGTATAATATAAATTTTATTTCTAATATTAATGAAAATAAAAATATGCAATTTCAAATAAACTATTAAGGTTTTAATATTTTAGTAGGCTTTTCATTTATTTTTATATATAAACAAAATTAAACTTGAATAGTATGAATTTTATTTCCGATGATATTTTTATATTCTGGTAGCCCTTTTATTTATTTTCTTGTACAAATTAAATTTGTATAATATGAATATTATTTCTGATGACACTTGCGAAAATAAAAATATGCAATTTCAAATAAACTATAAAGGTTTTAATATTCTAGTAGACCTTTCATTTATTTTTATATATAAACAAAATTAAACTTGTATAATATTTATTTTATTTCTGATAACAAATAAACCATACTCTTGGGGACAAGGTCTACCAACTTGGCTGCTGGAGTCGCACCGGAGAAAAAGGACCCATGTTGAGGAATTGGGAACCAGGGGAAGAAAAACCATGATGGCACCTAATGCCGGGTAAATCAACTCTTCTGGGCCAACTGGATTGGAAGTCTGAGAAAATCGGGGAAGGACCGGTAGGAAAGTGATGGTGGGTACCAGGGTTGGAGCGAATCTTACAAGGGCAGAAGTAGGTATTGGTAAGAGGACAGAGGTAACCCTGTCTTGCAAGTGTTGGCCTCGGTCATAGCGATAAGTACCGAAGTGTAGGTGAATACCTGATATGGGCAGGAACACTCTACCAAGTCTCCCATCGAAGATAACAGGACTGGGAATACTTGGCTGGATCCTAAGGCAATGGATAAGTATCCAGAAATTGCTGACTGACTTATATAACAGGCATGTTCTGGTGATACAAGATGGGTTGGTAGGTGGAAAATGGATCAGAGGGTTTAAATAGGCAATTCCCGTAGTTGGGTTGCAGGTATGGCAGCTAGTATGGAACTCTTGGGTGGACCACTTAAATTAAATACCAAAAGTATACGTGTGGTTAGATGTACCCGAGTCTAGGTGGATTAGAGGGTTTAAATAGACAATTCCCGTAGTTGGGTTGCAGGTATGGCAGCTAGTGTGGAACCCTTGGGCGGACTACTTAAATTAGACACCAAAAGTGTACATGTGGCCAGATGTATCCTCGTCTATATAACAAATGCCGGTATTTCCCCTAGAGGATACCGACGGCCCTAATATCTTGAATAAAATTCCTAAGTCCCAAGACGGGCACTTTAATTAAAAAAAAACAAATTAACCATACTAATGAAAATAAACCGTGTGATTTCAAATAAACTATAGAGCTGTCAGTGTTCTAATAAGTAAAAAAATTAAATTTGCATAATACTAATTTTATTTCTGATAACAAATTAACCGTACTAAGGCATTACCACAATTTGTATTAACTAGTATTGTTTAAAGTTCTTAAAAAATAATACAAACATAAGATATTATATGGTATTATTTTATTTTTGGAGAATTCTAATATATACCACAGGTGATTATTACCTGTAGTACAATAGCCAATCAAAATTTAGGATCAGGTGTAACTTGTAAATCAATTTTTGTATAACAAAAACAAACAAAAACAAATAATTTTTAAAAATTGCTTTTAATAGGACCCCGGACATCTCTCATATAGGTCATAACTGATCTGCATAAATTTAGATGTTTTTGCTACCCTTAAAATCAAGTAAATTTGCTAAAAGTTGGATTATTACATATAAATTTTATAGTAATTTGCTAAAAACTTAAATAATATCTATTATCAGGTAAAAAAATATAGAGCAAATTTTTCTATTTGAATTTTATGGATCCATAGAATTTAAATCATCGAATTTGATCAGGTGGTTGCTAAGATACCTTCGCTCAAGTTTTAGAAAAAATCAAAACTTCTATTAAAAACAAGCTACTCCAAAGTTTTCTAAAACTTTGAGTGAAAGTATCTTAGCAACCACCTAATCAAATTCGATGAAAATTTTTTTATTTGAATTCTATGGATCCATACAATTCAAATAAAAAATTTTTTATCAAATCTGATAAGGTGGTTGCAGAGATATTTTTGAAAATTTCAAACCCCATATCACATGACAGATACATTTAAATTTGTTAACAAAACTTTGATCAAGGATATCTCTGCAACCACCTGATCAAATTTGATAAAAATTTTTTTACTTATTTTACGGATCCATATAATTTAAATAAAAAAATTTTCATCAAATTTGATCATGTGGTTGCAGAGATATCCTTGATCAAAGTTTTGTCAAAAATTTAAACGTATCTGTCATGTGATATACGTTTTGAAATTCTCTAAAACTTTGATCAAAGATATCTCTGCAACCACCTGATCAAATTTGATGAAAAATTTTTTTTGAATGTATGAATCCATAGAATTCAAATAAAAAAATTTTCATCAAATTTGATTAGATGGTTGCAGAGATATCTTTGATTAAAGTTTTAGAGAATTTCAAAACATATATTACATGACAGATACGTTTAAATTTTGACAAAATTTGATCAAGGTTATCTTTGCAACCACTTGATCAAATTTGATGAAAATTTTTTTATTTAAATTTTATGGATCCGTAAAATATGTAAAAAAATTTTCATCAAATTTGATCAGGTGGTTGCAGTGATATCCTTGATAAAGGTTTTGTCAACAAATTTAAACATATCTATCATGTGATACGCGTTTTGAAATTCTCTAAAACTTTGGTCAAAGATATCTTTGCAACCACTTGATCAAAATTTTTTAATTTGAATTCTATGGATCAATAAAATTCAAATAAAAAAATTTTCATCAAATTTGGTCAAGAACTTGTAGAGATATCTTTAATGAAAGATTCTTTTATTTCCATAAAGTATATTATAAAGAAGCTGCGCCAAATGAAAAAAGCTATTATGGAATCAGTATTTAACCAAATAACTTGAAATTTTAGAAAGCAAAATTTAGACTATTCTCTATTGATTATATTAGTGCGCAGTAATTTGTTTCATTTGAACTTGTAAAAATCTAGCCTGTGATGATGATTTTTTTGTTTTTATCAAAATTGAAAATTTTAGAAATCCCGAATCTGGAAGCAAATTGAAAAATTATCATAACCTCGTTAATATTAATCTGTTTTTGATAAAATTTTAATTTAAGACTCTCAAATACCTATTCTATCAACTTACTAAGTCACATTTTGGAGGTTTCATTTTGAGAAAGTGCTTCTGGAAGCATTTGAAGTTTAGAGAAAAACTTGCAAAAACGTATGTGTCCAAATTTACAAAAATGTTAATATCTTCACAAGTTTTTAATATTTTTCATGAAATTTGAGATTCTATTAGTCAATGTTATGCACTACAAGTCTTTTTATAAAATTTTTTTTAGTTAGCATAGTAAAATTTTTTGTAAATCATCGCCAAACAGTGGGTTATTTTGAAAAAGCAAAAAAACATATTACAAAGAAACTGTATTGAAATTGTTTACAAGAACTTTCATCAAAGATATCTCTGAGTTCTTGACCAAATTTGATGAAAATTTTTTTATTTTAATTTTACAAATCTTTAGAATTCAAATAAAAAAATTTTAAAAATATTATGATTTCAAAATTTTACAAATTGATTCTAACTTTGTGCTCTAAAAAACTTTGTCAGCACATTATGCTAGTATATTTAATTTTATATTTCTTGAAAATTTCAGGTAAGATACTAACTACATAATAATTACTACAATTATTATATAAATTACTAACTAATTTGCTTAATGATAACCTCGCGCAATTGCATTACATAATTATTTGTTTATTGACATACAATCTCAATGATCGTAATACATATACAGTCATCCCTCTCTATAATTACAAGTCCGCTGCACCCTATTTTGGTGATTGTAAAGAGGTGTGACTATAAATAAAATACCTCAATTATGATCATCTTTAGGCGAAATGTGGCGTGCTTCTATTTAAAACTTTTTTTCTTACTAAGTTAACGATATATTCCCACTAATTGAAAGTTTGTAAAGCTCATTGAGATGCATCTAACAGTAGTTAGATCATTCAAATCGGCCCAGTGGATAGCGAGATATTGTTGAAAAATGATTGGCCGACTATTAGGGTTCGAGGCATGGGTAAAATATTAGGCATGCCTTTAGGGCATGCCGTGAGTTGAGGCATGCCCCTCGTGCCTATAGGCATGCCCTTTTTGTATAGAAAAATATCAAACAATTGTTTTCCGTTCTCTGATGTTGCTTAACTGTCTACACTTCTGATTTCTTTCAACCATACTAGCCAATCAGCTATGACATTTATGTCACATGACTAGGGCATGCCCAACAGCTAAAAGGCATACCTATAGGAATGCCCCTAAGGCATGCCCAAAAGGCATGCCTGTGCCTCCATGCCTCGAACCCTACCGACTATATAAATCTCTAAGTAAACAATATTTGTTACATAAGAAATTTTATATAGTCGGCCAATCATTTTTCGATGATATCTCACCATTCACTGGGTCGATTTGGATAATCTAACCACTGTTAGATGTGTCTTGATGAGCTCCACAACTTTTAATTAGTGGGCATGTATTGTTAACTTAGTAAGAAAAATAGTTTTAGATAGAAGCATGCCTATAGTGATTTTCATATGTAATCTCTGTCACAGATTTTTATATAGTCGGCCAATCGTTTTTTGACAATAACTTGCCATCCACTAGACCGATTTGGATGATCTAACCACTGTTAGATACGTCTCAATGAGCTCTACAACTTTTAATTAGTGGACATGTATCATTAACTTAGTAAGGAAAAATTTAGATGGAGTACTCCACATTTTGCCTATAGGATCACTCTCCAGTTGACAGGCGGATTATCAATTAATAGATAATTTTAAATATATGTGAATATGAAAATTGGCCAATCAGATTATATAATCCATATTTAGTTAAAAATTGGTGACTATAATGAGGTTTTTTATTAATAAAATTGTTAAAAAATCAACTTGTCATAGTGATAGTGATTATAAGCGATTTGTGATACTTTTGTGACTATAATGAGGCTTTTTACTATGTTTGAGTCTGTTTGCACAAAATTGGGTACTTAAATAGAGGTGTGACTATATGGGTATGACTATAGGGAGGTCTGACTGTACAAGTTGCTATTGATACTAAAGCCTATTTACATGCTACAACTACTTTTACTTATTTTCAATTATAATTGATTATAATTTTGCTCCGTATATCCATTAATAACTTGTTATATCTGGATTGATCATCATAGTACGACTTAATTTGTTATAATAATTTTTGCAAAATGTGGGTAAATTGCTAAAAATAAAATATAACATGTGTAAAATCTTAGAAATTCACCAAAATATTCAATTATGACCTTTTTAAAATTAACTTCAATTTGCTAAAATTTAAATTTGGACTTTAGATAAAATTTGAATCAATTTGCTAAAAAAAAATTATATTATATATCAGAGATGTCTGGGTCCTCTTCTAATCCAGAACTTTGTCTATAAAACTACTTTTTTTTATACAAAAAAAAAATTTCTTGCAAACTTTTACTATATATAAAGCACTTTTCTAATTCCTAACTCTTACCCTAACCCTAACATTAAAAAGGTTTGTTTTTTGTTTTATTTATTTTTATTTATACATTGTTGATCACAGGTGATAATCACCTATGATGAACATTATATTTTTTCTTTATTTTTATATAAATTGTGGATGCTGTCTAATAAAAATAAAATGCGCAATTTCAAATAAACTATAGAGCTGTTGGTATTCTAATAAGTAAAAAAATTAAATTTGTATAATATTAATTTTATTTTTGATGACAAATTAACCACACTAATGAAAATAAAAATGTGCAATTTCAAATAAACTATTGATAAACTTTTTGTTTATTTTCATATATAAAAAATTAAAATTCTAATAAAGGTTTTTTTATGACAATACTCAAATAAGATCTAACTAAAATCTATAAATAAGTCATGCTTTCAAGCATACATGAGCAGATTTTACTCTTTCACTCAAAAAAAATATATGGAGGTAAGTCAGTAGAAAAGGGACAAATCATTTTTATAAAATTTTTTTAATTTTTTAATTAAAATATTTTGATGACTATTTAATCAAATTTGCTAAAAAATTTTTTTTTAATCTTAAAATTATATAGAATTAAAATAAAAAAAATTTATTAAATTTATTAAAATAGTTGTTAAGATATTTAAGCTTGAAGTCAAAAAAACTTTTACTTAGAAAAAATTTGTCCTTTTTCTACTGACTCACCCCTATATATCATACTTTTTTGAATTAAATTAGATTTTTAGAATTTCGCTTTGTTTATACTTTGATTTAATAATTATTTATCTACCATTATTCTATTTTAAAGGTTGTATTATTTTACAGATAAATATATATAAAGCAATGTTTCTCTTTTCTTTTGCTTCTTTTAATAAAATAAACCAAACAATCAATATCTTAATTAGACTCATTTTTGTTATTTTTTTGGCCTTTTTGACAAAATATATAGAAGAAATTTCTATAAAATTAACATAGTACTCAAACATTGTTCTATTTTACTACTCAAATCTTTTTGCAAAAACCATTGTTCAGTGCCAATACCACTACAAAGAAATCAAAGCCATGTTCAATCAACAATACCTGCTAAATGAACTATCAAAGCCTGAGTTGCAGATCTAGTCTAGGCCAGGTCCTTATTATATAATAAAAGTTATAACTGTTTGCATCGTTATTCTAAATCTTTTGATAAAAGAGATTCTGATAATTTGTTTAACTATATAAAGCTATTTTTATTTTTATTATGAGCTTTTTAAATAAATCGATATATCTAATAAAATTTTTTTATAGAGTAGATTTTTTAAAACAAGTAGTATATTCCTTAACAAACTAAGTTAAGAATCTTGAAGCTCAAACATCAGTTTTAGTAATTCCAAATATGCGTTCTGACAATGCCTATAATGAAAACAGCAGTCCTGAAGATGCTAATAGTTCTATTGGACTTTCATGTCCATTTAATAACATTGGTTTTTCTGAACTTGAAAGCTCAAATCCTGACTTTGATATACAAAACAAAAGCCAAAAACAATTAACTACTACTAATGAAATTCAAAGAAAGAGAAAGCAAAGACAACAAAATAATAGTAAAACCAATAATAATAATTAGCAAAAACTATCAGTAAGCCCAGAACTACCTACTGGATATGCAAGAAAGTTACGTAAATTGTTGGAAGATATAAATAAAGAATAGTATAAACTGTTTCATATATATAATGTTATAATTTATAAGTAAAAAAAAAGCTGTCAATTAAATGATTGTTTAATTGAATATAGAATAAGATAATTCAAATTTTAAATAGTCTTGAAGATACTTTGAGTCTCAATACAAAAAAAACATAGTCAGAATCAGTGTCTGAAATTCAATTTTTAAATTAGTTGCGGGCTGCAACTAAATAAAAAAATAGTTGCGGATTATAAGAATTTATAAAAATTTAGTTGCACGTATAAGCATTTAATCAAATTTATAAGTAAAATTTGCAAATTTATGTGCGGAATTTGCACATGCACTTCAGATTTTTGTTGCGGAAATTTAAAATTTGGTGCAGTCCGCAAATTCTGCAACCCAATTTCAGACACTGGTCAGAAAATCTCATGTTATGTGAACAAAAATATTATGCTAGTAATTGCCAAAGCTTTGGAAGGCTAATTAGATATAAGTTAAGTGAGACAAAGTACATTCTCTAAAACCTTCACCGTTATTGCTGTAAAAAATGGACTATCAGTCAAGATCTAAAGAAGTCAAAAGCTGACAAAAGGTAGAAAGGAATAAATACATGGCATGGTAAAATAAGTAGTTTTTTTTATACAAATAAATATCGTATTACTGGTATTAGTTATAGATTATTGAATCATTATTTGTGAACTGATCCATGTTTAATTTATAGAAAATGAATAACGAGTCCAAGGTGTTAATCATATAATTAATACCAACAATAAAAATTTCAAAGATCTTGTCTCTTCTATTAATTGAATGACTTTAAAGCTGATTTTGAAATTATAATTAATGAAGGAGACTTTTATTTGGATAAAGTTTCAGAAACTTATGCAGAAAAAGCAGATTCAGAATAATGATTAAAAGTTTATCTGATAAACAAAAAGAAAAATAATCTTTACATAATTCGCATTTATGACAAGCCATGGAGGTCTCAAAGAGAAAGTATTTATTATTATAATTGTAATTTATTAAATTTTTTTATAATATTTTTTTTATTTTATGATACAATAAGATTAAAAAAATTCTTTGACTTGCTGATAAAATGAAAGAAAAAATTTCTCATGTTAAATGTCAAAGAAAAAGATAGTATAGCAACATAAATTGGTCAGATATATCAAAACCACCTCTAGAAGCTCCAGACTGAACTATTTCACTTTCTTATTATTCTAATAAAAAAGCTGATGATGAAGAGGAAGTTGATGAAACTGCCTCGGCAAGTAATAGTTGCAGTAATCATGGTAATAGAGTTGGAATAGAAGCAAAAGTCGAAGTGGAAGTTGAGATAGTAGTAGAAATGGAAGTAGGGATAGTAATGGAAGTAAAAATAGAAATAGCAATAGTAATGGCAATAGTAGTAGAAGTGGTAGTGGTAATAGTAATAGTAGTAGAAGTAGTGTTGGTAATAGTAATGGTAATAGTTATGGAAATAGATATAGTGATAGTAATATCAATAGACATGCCAATAAACAAATGAAAAAGAAGGCATTGCTATATTAGGTGGTAAAGATTTGGACAGTAATTAAATCAATGAAGAAATTTCTTTAAATCAGCAATGCTTAATTTTAGAAAATATTATAAGGGAAAATAAATTTGTCGCACCCGCGACATGTCCCACCCCTGCTTCGACCAATCAAATCGCACGATTTTATAGGCAAAAAATTTTATTTTTTAAAAATTTAAAATTTTACTTAATAGTGTAAAATATATATATAATAGCATTCTATATAACGTAAAATTTTTTCTGAACAACTTTTTCTAAGTTGTAAAGATAGGTAGTCTTAGTAAAAAAAAACGTTTTATAAGAAAAATCAAAATTTCCCAAAGTTAGCACATATAAAACTTTTTTTTTACTAAATCAATCTAGTTTTTAACTTAGAAAGAAGTTGTTTAGCATAAAATTTTACATGTAATACTTGAACCTAAATATAGCTTATATTAGTAATAAAAAGTTTTATATGTGCTAACGATCGAAATTTTTGATTTTTCTTATAAAACGGTATTTTTTTACTAAGATAATCTATCTTTATGACTTAGAAAAAGTTGTTCAGAATAAAATTTTACATTATATGTTTTGATATCGCTTATTTATTTTTACATTTTACTAGTAAAATTTTTAATTTTTAGAACTTAAAATTTTTTGTCTACAAAATCGTGCGATTTGATTGGTCGGAATCAGGGGTGCGACAAATTTCTATTCCCATATTATAAATCTTTGTAATATTCTTTTAGATATAGCAATATATAAATATATCAAAGTTATATTTCAATATAATTGCTTCAATAAAACAAATTTTATAATATTTATATCAGTATAAAATATGTTAATTGAGTAAACAAATAAACTATAGCCCTGTAATTATTTCTGTATACCTTTCTTCAACTAACCAACAAATACGAAACCTATCTCAAGAAGCTATTATATTATGGATACAAGATGCACTCTCTTTAAATTTACACCCTATTATCTTAGGCGATTTTAATACATCACCTTCTTTAATTAATAACTCTACTGCCAAAACTAAACTTCTCTCTTACTTACATTACAATAGTATATATGATCTGGCTGATCATACTAACAATACCCAACACACCTGGCAGCGTAGTGATTCAAGCAGCCGTATTGATTATATATGGGCACGTGATACAATAATACCATACCTTATAGATTTTTCACTTCAATTACCCCTATCTACTACTCATAGTAACCACCTTATTCTTATTTCTAAATGGATATTTCCATTTGCACTATCCTCAAAACTTCGACATAAAAACACGCTGCAAACAAAGAATCTTCCAATACAAACTTATGGATCAAGCAAAATGGGACGAATTTTCTTCTCAATGTCAATACAATATTATTCACAACAATACTCCTCTTTCTTATAGCTCTACTGAATCTATAGAATGCATATGGCACAAGATCCAAACTAGTATTATTAATGCTACTCTCAAAACTATCCCTAACAAAAAGTTTGCAGTCCAAAATTTTCATCATGCTTTTACTTCCAAAGCTACAGAACTACACATGGACCTCAAAATTATTGGAAATATTATGCAACCAACCAAATATTCACTATTACACAACCAACCTATACCTACTACAGTCTTTGCTTATATTCGAAATATTAACTCTAAGCATCAATTTTCTATTCCATCTCCACCTTCTTGCCAATCAGATTTATCTAATTGGCTACTCCAAACTAAAACATACTGGATAACCCTATACAATGCTAGAAATTTGGAAAATTCCTATCATCTTAGACATCACATTAAAACAGCTATCAATACCAGATGTGAAAGACTACTTACTCATCCAACTAAAATGATTAATAGCATTCTTAACCGTCATACTGATCCTGTTTATTTTAATAATATAAAAACTCAAACAGATATTCTCACAGACCCTACAGAAATTAAAGATTATATCCAATCACATTTTTGCTAATGGACCACTAACTATAACTACAATCAACACATCTACTCTACTGATTGGCAATCGGAATACTCACCCAAACCCAATATTATACCTGAATGGTACAACTCTATTTTAGTACCAATTACTCTAGAAGAAACTATCAATACTATCAACAACTTCTCGAACAACAAAGCATGTGGTCCTTCTGGCATTAGCTATGAAATGCTTAAGCATGCAGGTTTACAAACTATTACTGCTATTACAGTACTAATGAACCGGTGTTTAATATCCGGCTCAATTCCTAAACAATGGAAAGATGGCTGCATTTTTCCTATTTCCAAAAAACCAACCTTTGACGGACATTTACACTATACACGACCAATCAGTCTTATTGAACATATTAAAAAACTATACACTAAAATTCTTACTAATCGACTAAACTCTGTTTTTTCCTCTTACAACATCCTTAATCCACACAACTATGTTGCACTTCCCGGCAATAGCACTAATATTCCAATTCATATTCTTAACAATTTTATTGAAGATGCAAACTGCAATCAAAAGGAGATCTGGCTTTTGTCTCAGAATATGAGCAAAGCATATGACTCAGTCAATATAGATCTCTTTATTTTATCTCTTAAAAGACTTAATATGCCACCACACCTTATAACAACTCTTACCAATCTTCTTACACAAAGAACTGATAGAGTAATTACTAATCTGGGACTTACACCTTCTTATGAAGTTCATGATGGAATAGATCAGGGTAAAACTATTACACCTTTCTTTTGGCGAATCTATTATGATCCTCTTATCACCAAAATTTCTAATTCTTATACAGGCTACCAATCCTCTGTATCTTGGCTTTCTAGTATATCTCCAAATACTTTTGACTCCCAACAAGTATCAACATCTGTCCTTGCATATATGGATAACACTCTATGGATTGCTGAATCCCAACAGCAACTAGAAAATATTCTTCATACAGCATCTTCATTCTACAAAATGGCCAATATTAAAGTTAATCCACAAAAATCTATTCTTGTATCCAACTCTATACATACACCTTCTATTCCTTTTTTAAGCTACAATATTCAATGTCAGCCTCCTACAACACCTTTCAAATTTCTTGGATGCTGGTTTTCTACTTCGTCAAAATCTACAACACAGTCTAAACTAATTAATCAAGAAGCTTTTGAGCTTATCAACACACTTGATACTAAACAATTACTGATAAGCAAGCATGTTATATTATTAACAATATTATTATACCTATTCTTGAGTATCGCATCACAATATAGTTCTTCCTCATTCAGCATGTAACAAAATCCTCTCTAAATACCTCACTGTTGCTAAACATAAAGCAAGGCTTGCCAAAAATACACCTAATAGCACTATGCTTAATCACAATATATATGGAATAAAAATCATTTGGGATATACAATTACAACATCATCTTTCTACTTTTTTACTTCGACTTAACAACCCTCATTTACTTGGTAATAGTATACATATCCGATTACAACAATTATAAAACAATCTATAGTCTACTACCAATATACTACAACACTCTAACCTATTATTGATGGTCCAACAAACACACTACTACCTTTAAGATAATTCAGCTTCTTAATCACTTAGAATCTTCTATATCTGCACATGCTGAAATTCAACGTCCATTTACTATCAACCTCCTCTATGCTACACTTGAATCCCTTCTTTACAATCACCCTCAATATATAACTTTTAAATGTCAACTATGCTCAAAGCATATTTTATTTCTAGAGCAACTTACTTCTTATGACAATACATCTCTTCTATCTTGGTCACATATTTCTTCTAGAATTCTTAATCTTATACCAGGAAAAACACCTAATTGGTTTCTTGCACTTGAAAACAAAATTCTATCCAATACTACTACTCGCTGTATTAGCACCTCTTTACATCTCTCTAATCTTAATTCACTATTATTTCAAACTGGTAGCTTTAATCCTAAATCCAAACCTTGGCTTATTTCCTATCTTGAGCAAGAAATTATAATTGGAAAAGCTCGACGATTTAACTATACTACCAATACCATTTCTATAACACATTGGAATATACAAACTGACTATAGCATTACATCCCTATATCCTACTCCTGATATACATTGCACCCCCTGTTCATGATGTTCTCTTAATTCAAATAGAATTCAGAATGCCTGTACTTTAGATATATTAGCTATTATATCTACTAAATTCTTAGGCAGAAAAACCTATACTCAACTTATAAACAAACTTCAACTTAATGCTAACCATCTTGATCTGCTATATTCTATTGCATCTTGCTATTTTATTAATACTCCTTCCCTTCCCACAATCATAATACACAACAATCCCATTTTAGATATTTTTCTGACTTCTTCAGCTACCACAAAACTCCAATCTATAGCACAATCTAATTCTATACTTTCAGATTTTTGTTTTTATACTGATGGTTCAGTTATTAATATCTCCAACCCAAGATGCTCTATGGGAATTGCATGGATTCAAGTTTTTAATAACAATATCTCTCACTCTTTTTCTGCACAAATTCAAAACTGGCCATCTTTATACAAAGCTAAACTAATTGCTATACTATCTGCAATTTGTACTTGCCCTCGAAATAGTAATATAGACATATATAATGATTCTCAATCCATTATTTCAAAGTATAATACACTTATTTCCCATACTCACAATTACAACAAACTCTATTCATACAATTACTGGCCTATTTGGTATACCCTTCTTAATCTTATCAAATCATATTTTCTCAATATTACACTACACAAAGTGCAAGCACATAGCAATAATGAATACAACAATAAAGCTGATAAACTTGCAAAAAGCCACTTCTTCTCACTATTCTAGAATTTCAGCCCTATAATATTTATAACCCATCTTTTACTTTTATTTACAAAAAACATAATATTGAGCAACCAACACGTTGTGCCATAAAAAATATCTGCAATGCACATACTATTGCTATGTGGTCCTCCCAATACAGAATTCAACAAATTATCTCCCTTTCTCAACAAATTGATTGGAATGCAACCTGGCTATACTTCAATCACAACCACAAGCACACATATAACTATACTAATTTTCAACTTTGTTCTCAAAAATCATTTCGAATTAAATGTATGCTACATATGCTTCCTACCCTTTTTTATTTTCTTTCTACAAATCCTTCTCTTCAAATACATCCGACTTGTATTTGATGCAATCAAACAGATCACCAACTCCACTGGCTACTTTGTCCAGATTCAAACGATATATCAACTATTATCCAAAATACAATCAAAAACTTTCCTTTCCAGACTTATCAGACATAACATCCAATGAACTACAGCAACTACGTAACAATCTTATAACACACTACTGTTTTTCTATTACACAATCTATACTCTTTAATACTACAACTTTTTATACTACAATTTAGGGACTTATCCCTATACCACTTATAAACATTGTATCTTAATATACTTCCTACAAAAATGCATCTAATATATTGTTAAACTCCTTTTGCTTATCTCACAAAAAATTCATGAACAGTTATGGAAACCATACTGTATAAAACTTGCAAACTAGAAATCTTCACAAAATCTGTTACAACAACCTTCTTACTCTACATCTACTAAATCGACATGCACATTCTCACACAACAAAGCTCTATATACCTATAATTGTATATGTGGTCTACCAGACCAATTACATGAAAACAATACAAATACTTGCTCACCTCTTGGGCTAGCACTTAGAAAAATAGACATTTGGTCATATAATTGGATCAAATATAGCTGTCCTACTAACTCTATTCTCCACATCCAAATCTAGGTGAGTTTTAACTACTCTAGTAGTTTTAGGTTGCATATAATTTAGATAGAATTAGTTTATCTATAGTCTGAGTCTTAATTCTTGTATAATAATTTGTAATTCGAGAAACCTCTCAAGGAATCTCACACATTTTATTAATAAAGATAAAGGCAAAACCTCATCTTAACAACAAAAAAAAAAACTATAGCCCTGTTGGATATAACGATATATATCTTAATTAATTCTCAAGAGTATCCAGTTTTCTTGCAATTTGGATCAAAATAAGATATATATCGTATTTATTAATTTGCCTACTAGTATCATATTTGTCTGAAAATAAGCTACCCTTTTTGGCCAAAAAATTACACAAAAATCATGGGGTAGCTTATTTTCGAATTGTTAAATTTTTCAAAAAATTGAAAATCGCACTAATAAAAAGTTGTCCAAATGCCATGAAATTTTTATTATAGGTATATTTCATTGCACTGAACAACTTTACTTAATTGAACTTTTGAAGTTTACATAGTAAAAAAAAGTTTTATAGATAGCAACTATTAACGGTTTCTTTAAAAATTTTTCTAAAAATCTGGAGATAGCTTATTTTTGGAAACCTATAGTATATCGATTTTAAATCTAAATGCTCCTAATTAGTTACTAATTTTAAACAGGAATTTGGTGGAAATAAGAGACTTTTCAGAAATATTTAGGCAAAATCAATATAGTGGTAAGTCTATTAATATACATGATATATATCTTAATAGATTCTGAATAGTATCTAGTTTTCTTGCATTTTAGATCAAAATAAGATACATATTGTGTTTATTAATATGTCTACCAGTATATCAATTTTAAATCTAAATGTTCCTGATTAGTCTCTAATTTCAAACAGAAATTTGGTAGAAATAAGAAACTTTTCAGAAATATTTAGGATCAAAATCGATATACTGATAGGCCTATTAACTTACATGATATATATCTTAATTAATCCTAAAAAGTATCTGGTTTTCTTGCAATTTAGATCAAAATAAGATACATATCATGTTTATTAATATGCCTACTAGTATATCGATTTTAAATCAAATAATCCTAATTAGTCTCTTATTTCTACCAAATTTCTATTTGAAATCAGAAATTAATTGGGAACATTTAGGATTTTTCTACTAGTAATTTTTCATAGGGTATCATATTGATATAGAGGCCTATTGGGAACCCAATTGTTGACTAATTAGTTTCATTCGACTGTTGTTATTAGAAGTAAATTTTATTGTCTCAAATATTTTTTATTTTTTATTTTTTTAAGCTTTTTGTTTTGGCTCAAATAAACCTAATTTTGGTTCAAATAAATCCTCAAATAAACTCAGGTTTGGTTTAAATGAACCTATTTTTGGTTCAAATAAACTTAGTCTTAGTTCAAATTACAAAAATAGAACTTATATAACATTACACTATATTAGTGGTATATAGCAAAAATTTATTTTGTGAAAATAATATAATGGCCTTTTGTAACCTATATGCATATTTATATTATACGAATTATATTACTGATATTGCCAAAAATAAGCTATCTTTTTTTGCTGATTTTTACAAAAAAACCGTGAGTAGCTTATTTCTGGATTATTTACTATTTTAAGTAATTTAAAGTACAATAAAGGGGTAGCTTATTTTCGAATACAAAACTTTAACAAGTAAAATAAATAAATAAATATGATATAGACAATTAATAAATATACTGTAGATGATAAATAAATATATTATAAACAATAAATAAATATACAGAAAAATCGGTAGTAACTTATAAAGTAATTTTTGGTCAATCGATTATAATTGCTACATAGTAAAGTCTAAATTTTACTAAGCAAATCGATGAAAGTCGCATAGTAACCTTGTTCAACAGATCAAAATATGCATATCCTAAAAATTTTATATAAATCAGAGAACTTTTTATTACAGTATTTGACTTTTAAATTTACGTTTAACAGTTTTTTTTGTATACAAAAAACTATTGAAAGTAAAATTTAAAAGTCAAATAATAAAAAGTTATCCAATTTATATGAAATTTTTAGAGTATGCATATTTTGATCTGCTGAACAAGGTTACTTATGTGACTTTAATCA
Organism: Gigaspora rosea; assembly: GCA_003550325.1. Lineage (NCBI taxonomy): Eukaryota > Fungi > Glomeromycota > Glomeromycetes > Diversisporales > Gigasporaceae > Gigaspora > Gigaspora rosea. Next base: position 11,361 of record QKWP01003103.1, on the reverse strand, counting down.
ATTTGCTTAGTAAAATTTAGACTTTACTATGTAGCAACCTTCATCGATCGTAGGGGTACAGTGCAGGATAGCATAAACCAACACCACTAGGCCAAGTTTTGAAATAAATACTCAATTCTGATTGGCTAGTATTATGTAATCAATTGTGATTGGTCAAAAATTATATATGAGTTTCTTTTTTATAAATTAAACGCCAAATTTTTAATTTCATAGTAAACTTTAAATTGATATAACCATTTAAAATTAAAATAAAATAAAAATCTTTTTAGTCAAATTGTAGCTTAGCCTTAAAGCTACAAATTGGCTAAAAATTTTTTTTAAAAAAATTTTTTATTTTTAAGTTATATCAATTTTTGTAAAATACATATAAAAAAGTGTTGGTTTATAGTGTCCCGCACTGTAGCTTATTTTCAAAACTAAAAATTTTGTTAATTATCTTTTGGTAGCATAGTGGATATTTGTTTTAATTGGTCAAAAAATGTAAACAAATAAACAATATACACAATATAGATCATTATATAAATTTAGAGGTCATTTAAAACAGAGCAGAATTACGTGACTTTGCCCAATCATATTATAGAAATTTGATGATTTTTGACAAAGCAAAAAGCAAAAAATCTAAAATTGGTAGTCTAAACCTACTATGGTGGATTAATTAAATATGTCAGGCAGGCAATTTTGCTTATATAACTGCCTAAAAGTGGATTAATTAAAAATGTTGAGCAGGCAATTTTGCATATATGGGGTGCGGACAATAGAAACAGCCCTTTTTTACATTTTTTTGAAAAATGAGTTTTTATTAGATTCATATAAATTTTGATATGATTAACATTTTTCAATTATAATGAAAGTCAGTTTGCATAATAAAAAATCAAGACAATGTAAAAGAAAAATTACATGAGGCTTCGTGGAGCCAACATATCACAAGATTATCCGATAGTCACCTGCTACTTTTAACCAATCAAAATCGTGAAATTTGATCAATCCCGGATCAGTCCAAAAATCAAAACAAACGATTAAACTCAATTATCTCAAAATAAGATATATGTAAAAAAGGGCTGTTTCTATTGTCCGCACCCCATATAACTGCCTAAAATCTACCTAATTTTAATCTATGATCCTAACCCTAAAGTTAAATCTGCTCCACTTTAGACGTCTCCTAAATTTAAATATATAGTTAGGGCACTAATATTTATTATCTAATATCCATTTACTATAAGGGCTTATTCCCACCCCCAGATAAGGTCTATAAATAGAATTTTAGCCAATCAAATTTAACTAAAGGAAGATTTTTCTTGACCTCCTACCCTAAAATATTATCTAATAAATATCAGCACCCTTACAACCCAGTTTTAAAGAGCCTATTTATATTGATTATACAGCATTCACTTTATAGAATGCTTAAAAATTCATCAATTAGGATGAAAAAAATTATTTTAAACATATAAATCAAAACTTAATTAAAACTTTAGTGAAAACGAACAGTTTTCAATTAAAAAAATTAGAAAATAAGTGTAATATTTGATATCTTTAGAATTTGTGCTTTTCTTTATAATTAAGTAAATTAAAATTACATTCAATTAATTATTTTAATTTTTTAATAAAAATCTGATTATAATAAAATGATAACATAGTTTTGATTAAATAGTTGATGTGATACCTCATTTTTCATGCCAAATCCATAATAATAACAAATAACAGTTTTCTGAATTCCTGGAATTATAGATTACAATTATATGTACTTCTCAATTTCAATTCCAATTACTAAATAATAACAATAACTGACTTGATACATTCCATTAGGGTTATACATATCTGCTGATTTTTTGATAATATATAAATGACTTGTTATTATTCTTTTCAACTCCTATTCCATATTCGTAATAATAACCAAGACAATTGATTCCTTCAGTATGCCCATGTTAGCTGATTTTTCGATTTATATTCATCCTTTTTAGCATTAATTCTGTGAAGATAAAAATATACTAGTTCATATGTTTCATTAGCATATGGACTTTATAGTTGTAAGCTACACATGTAGTAATTTAATGGTTATAACTATTTAGAATAAATACTTAAAATAAAAGTATATTTTTAAAGATGTACCGTATTTACTATGCAAGATACCTGGGTATAATTTAATTTTATATAGTATAACCTTTGATTTGTACCCCTAGGTACCTTGTATGGTATAGGGTATATTGTGTGAGAGTACATTATGTGGAGTGTAATATTGGCCTATAAGTAAAAAAAATTATTATTAGTAAATTGGCCTTTGATTTGTACCCGGGTCTCTTACAAAACACCATATCAAATAGCCTTAAAATATACCCAGTACAAATCAAGGGAGTACCGATCAATGGGAGTATCTTCCATGGTAAATTACGGTATGAAATAAAATAAGCTACAAATAAAAATAAAAATAAAAATATACTTTTCAATCCATTTATAAGATTTATCTTAATCGGGGCTGATGATTTTCTGCATTTCACGGAATGCTGCAGAAATTATAGAATCGGGTTGTGTAAATACAGAATGTAGTACAAGTAGTGCAGAATACATGGTTGCTATAGTAGATAATGCAAATTAAATCAAGTTAAATATGGTTGATACTGGAATCAATCAAGTTGTTATTGGCATCAATTAAATTAGCTATTGTTATTGAAATGAAATTGTATTAAAGCAAAAGGCATTCATGAAAATATTGAGGGTAAGTTAGATTTTTTTTGTTCTTACTATATTGCTATAGGAAGCACTTAGGAGGTATCCATAAATAACGTTATGTACCCCCTCATAGTAGCACTTGGCCCCTCTACTATATAAAATAATTTTTCAAAATCCGTATATTTATATATAAAATTTTACAAAAACTTGAATATATTGTAACACAGTAATCTGATTTGAATGATTTAGGTACTATTTGATTCGTCTCAGTGAGATGAATCCAATGTACCAAAATCAATTCATTTGGATTACTGGATCAATAGTTATTCACAAAAAACTATTGATTTTATAGTAAATTTATAAGAAAACATAATAACCAATAGCATTTGGCCAATAACTTATGATCCAGTGAACCAAATGAAATGAAATTGGCACCATTTGACTCCTCTCACTGAGATGAATCGAATAGTACCAAAATTATTAAATTTGGACCACTGGTTCAAGTTTTAAACTAAGACAATTTTTTCTAAAAAAATTATGTTATATTTTTTTGACCCTACTTATTGAGAAAAATGTTATCATTCATCCAATCTCCCTCTTGTATAATGTTATTTATGGATGCCCCTTACCCAGAATATTTTCTAAACATGACATAGCTTTTATATTGGCTATTGTTATCAAAATAGAATTGTGTTAAAGATAAGCGAAAAGTGTTTAAGAAATTGGAGTATGTTAGATGATTTTTTTTATTCTTACTATTCTACTATGAGAAAGTACTTACCCAAAACATTTTCAAAACATGGTAGCAAAGGTATATGGCGATAACTAGCCAAAATTTCAGAATTTTTGCAGAATTTGATTTCATTATGGACGGAATTGACAATTTGTTACCACTTGAATTATTTTTTCTTTCTAACTCCTTTAATATATCTTCCAATTCCTTTAACTTTCTTTTCTTTTCCTCTAATTCTTGTTCTTGTTCTGGCATCACCACTAAATGAATTGAGAAAATAAACCAAGATATCAATGAAAGAGAAATATATGCATTAAAGATGATAGTTGAACCCCAATCATTTTGTCAGTTCTTTGAAGCCTCTAAAAAATCTAACCAACTTAGAAGTATTAGATATTGCTGGCACTAATATTGATAGCAACCTCTAGGCAGAAAATTATCAGCCCTGATCTTGGATCTTCTTCCACACCAAATCCATAATACTAACAAATAGCAGTTTTCTGAATCTCTATAGAATTACTTGCCTCAACAGATTTCAAATAATATGTTTTATGCTTATCGATTCAACTCCAATTCCTAAATAATAACAATAATCAATAATCACTTAATACATTCCATTAGGATTATACATATTATTTAACTTTGTGAGTAAGATCTAGTAATAATACTATGCTATCGCATGCTTATTTAGGGCAAGGTTCTATCTCCAATGCGCTATTACAATTTCTATAACTTTGAATATTCTTTTGTATTATAATAACATACAGCTCGATTGCTGTAAAATATAGATATTTTTGATTAAAAGCGATTGCTTGAGTATAGAGCTTTGTAGCTTTCTGGTAATTCTTTTGCCCAAATGTGAGGTTCCCTTGATCTTTAAGTAATTTTGAAGCTGTGACATGTTTCTGTAAAAAAGAATATTTAATACAATCATATTCAATAATTTGCTTTGGCCAATTATACAAAATAAATTACTTCTCTAGATAATGAAGTGATTTGCTAAGTAGAAGAATATTTTTCAAATTCTTCGACTTTGGCATCCTCTTCTCTATTTCTGACTCTTCTGTCCCTATATTAATACAGAGACTTTTTTTAAAAAATAATTATAAATAACAGGCATATACAAAAAAGTGAATCTAGTTCTATAATTACTGTTTTGAATTTTAGGTTTTTTGACCGAGTTGATAACTTTGGTAGTTTTGATTTTGGAGGTTATGAAGTCTACAATAAATATAGACCAAGTTCAGTCAATATCACTATGGCAGATGCAGCAATATAAAACTTTTCTTTATTTGCCAGATCGTTGTTAATTGTGATTCCTGAATTTCTTGATTAGATAGTTCATATTTCTGTAGTTCTTTTTTAGTATATTTAAATAATAATATTAATAATTTGTTCAAATAAATTTTTTTTTCAAAAAACTCTTCCTGCTGATCCTCTGTACACAAACGTTTCTGGAAAAAATTTTTTTAAAATAGCAGAAAACACATAGATAGGCTTTAAGAAACACACAAAAAGTGACTAAAGAAAAATAAAGATTAGAAAAAACCACCTAGAGTTACTTAATATAAAAATACTCTGGCATGCCAAGAAGCTTGGAAAATACAAACTTTCTAAATACTTTACGAGTCAGCCTAAAACTAAGTAAAACTGGTGAATTTGGCTAGACCTTGTACCACTGATCGATAGGTCCAAAAACAGAAGCAAACAAGTAAACAAACAAATACGTATACTAATCAGGTCTAGGGCACCTACAGCAAAACAACAAGTCGCGAACCTGTTACTATTATTACAAAGTAGTCATGTATCTCTTGCAGAAATTAGAACATCGAAAACAGAATGTTCGAATCAGGATCGACAGCATAATCAGAATTTACATAAGTAGAACATTATGGAATTTTTGAACAAATTTAAGGATCTTTTTAAAAGACCAGAAAGTGAAATAATCGAAATCACTATGAGTCAAGAAAAACTTGTCCTGGAAAGAGACAAACAAGTCGCTAACTTACTTGGCATAACATACCCAGGTACAGTTTATATTATTAGGCGGGCCTGCGAAATTATGGAATGGAAACAACTCAGAATTACGCAAGAAGAAGAACAACTGGTTGAGTCCAAAACAGAAAGCCTAGAAAAAAAATAGAGATACCCGAATTCAAAAGTGGCATAAGTAAAAAAATTGCACTAACAATACAAGAAGGAGGTCATTCAGACTACGACATAGAGGAGTTGGAAAGACAAATTTCAAACATAATTGAAATGTCAATAGAAGCAGAAAAGAGTAGAATTTATCAACTCAGTAAAAGAAATAAGACTGAGTCAATGCAAGATCATAGAGAAAGGGTGCTAGCAGTGAACTCACACGGAAAAGAAGTGAAGGCATCTATAAAAGATAATCAGAACACAAGCAAAGGCAATACCACACAAGATTATGATACAAGTGTGAATGAAAGCTTGCTGCCCAATGAACAGACAGAGACGATACAAGAGTATACTTTATGGGACATTCCATCATACTACACTACAAAAGAAGTTACTGGTATGTTGAGAAAGTATGGAAAGATAAAAGTGAAAGGGTGGAATATTAAAGCAAAAAACAAGATGGTAATAGTCTCAATCCAGTTTCACAGCAAGGAAGAAAGAAAATGGCTTGAAAACATGTGGGTGATCCCTACATCTAATGGAAAAGTGTCAAGAATAACAAAAGGAGAAAATCGTCTCGAAATTTTAGCAGAAAGAGCAAAATTTAAAGCTACACTTAAAAATCTGCCATATCATGCACAGGAAGTACTCCTACTCTGTCAACTTAAGAGACTTGGGGCTATGGCAGTGCATATTCCAATCAATAGTAATAGTAACCCAAAGGTTTCTGCAACGGTATACTTCAAATCAGCTGAGGAGAAAGTTAAAGCTACAAAGTGTGGTATCAGCTACTATAATACAAAGCTGTTATGGAAATCAGAAAGCAACTCAAGTAACAATAATCCAGAAGAACTTTACAAATGAAAACAGTAGCAGTCCCAAAGTTGAAGAAAGGAACTTCAAAGGAAAGCAGCTAACTAAACGTCTGAATGGCAACGATAGAAAGAAAGGGGAAAGTAAAACAAGAGGACGAGAACAGAAAAGAGAAATTCACAAGGAACCTAATACGATAAAAACAGGAAAGCTAGTAGATGCGAACCTTGACCAAACAAGTCTCCTTGAAGAAATTCTAAAAAGGCTTTCAGCAATAGAGAAAAGATATTTTAGAAAAGAGGCCCCCAATCGCTCCTGAGAGGCGCCATAGGCGTCTCTATTAACACAGAAGTGCTGCATTATAAAAGTAGCACAGAAGAAGGTGATGTGGAGAAATGGAGGCAGTTTGAAGTTTTGAGTGTTGGGACACATAATATTAATGGAATCAAGACAAATAGGGGAAAAATGGACTTTGTAATAGAATACATGGAGGAAACAAAAATAGATATACTAGGTTTGGTAGAAACAAATATATCAGAAAAAGAAGAAAAGATGATGCTTAGAAAGATTCAAGGTTATCACGGGTTTTGGGCATCTGCAGACGAGAACAAAGTAAAAGGGTCCGGAGTAGGTATAATTATAAATAGCAAGTGGGAAAACCACGTCGCAAAGGTGGAAAAGATTAGTCCGTATATCCTGTCAGTTACAATATTTTTTAAACGAGTTAGTATTAAAGTCATAACGATATATCAAACACTGACCAATCATGAATTGGAAAAAAGATCGTTAAGTACTTACAAGGAAAGCTCTCTAAAAACAAAAGAAAGCATACGAACCACCAAATAATTATTGGAGATTTTAATCAAATAGCGAAGAATGTGCTTGACAAAAAAGGAAAAGGAAAGGAGATGCAACAGAAGAAATCTAAACTATTGGATATTCTAGTATCACACAATTTCAAAGATACTTTTAGGGAACTAAACCCGGAAAGTGTGAGCTACACTTGGAAAAGAAACGAGCAAGCATCTCGAATTAACTATATATAGACAAGTAGTTCATGTAGTGATCAAGTTATGAATAGCAAAATAAAAGACATGACTTGTGTAACAGGAAGTGACCACGATCTAGTCTTGGCAAGGCTAGCAACTGACTTAGAGGAAAAAAGAAAAAAGGTTGCAGCTGGACCTAGAAATAGTAGAGGAAGAATATTGGGAAAAATTCCGAGCTGGGTTAGACAAAGACCTATGGGAACAAGACATAAACAAGAACATAGATAGAGAAAACCCGAACAAATTAAGGGAGGTAATCGAAAAATCGCTAGTTCAGGCAGTAAAGAAAGATTTGCCAAGGAAAAAAAAGTGACCCTCAGTTGAGTCATACAGCCTAGAAACTAGGGATAAAGAAGAGAAATATATTAGAAAAGATATTAAAATATTGGGCAAAATACAACGAAAATTAAGAAAACAAGAAAAAGGAGAAACAAAAAGCCTAACAACCGAGCAAAGCAGATGTGCATAGAAATAACAGAAAGAAGAGAGCTTGGCAAGCATGAGCACATACATGTTGAGGACCTCCTAAGGGAAGAAAGGATTGTAGGTTTTTGGAAAACACTAATTGTGCACTTGAACCTCTTACTAAAACAAAAAGAAGAAAAAAGAATAAAAGGTTTCATCGAAACTCGTCATGACATGATTGTTAAAAACCAAAAGAAGATGTGACGAGCTTGCTAGACAAACCCTATAGAAAGATCAAGCTTAACAAGGTTATAGTTCGGGATAAGGACGATGAACCACAGCTAATAAACAACCCAGAAGAAGTGTTGGAGACAGTATACACGCACTTCAGTGGCCAGTATATAGAAAGAAGACACAAAGCGGATGATATGCCAGAAAGCTGGAAGTCAGTTTACAAGGCAAGTGAAAATGTCAAGGCTGAATGGTATAATGAAATAGAAAAAAGTGTCACAATAGAAGAGTGGGATGAAGCTGTAAGAAATACAAAAAATAATTCAGCTCCAGGACAATCTGGGATCACGTACCCTCTATTAAAATGAGTGAGAAAAAAAGCCAAAGAGCTATTGGCAGAACTGGCATCAGTATGCTTAAAAAACGGGCTAATACCAAGAAAATGGAAGCTGGAGCTGCTATATCCGATTCCAAAACATGAAGACTGGAATTACAATCTAAATAACGTAAGGCCAATAGCTCTTATTAAGGTTGTAAGAAAATGTACAGTAAGAATTCTAACAATCAGACTGTGCAAAATATTAAAAGAAAGAGACATTTTGTGTGGCTACAACTTTGCTGGATTGCCAGGAGGCGGCATAGCTGCGCCAATTCACATAATTAACAACATAGTTGAAGATGCGAAAGAGCAGTGAAGAGAGTTATGGATGGCCTTCCAGGACATGAAAAAGGTGTTTGACTCTGTCAGTCTAAAAATGTTAAGACTAGCTATGTATAGAATTAAAATCCAGAGTGCATAGTTTCCTTCATAATAGAGCTATTTGATAAACAGGAAATAGAAGTAATTACAGGAGTAGGGAATACGACGAAATTCCAAGCTATGGACGGTATAGACCAAGGGGAGGTAATTTCTCCCTTGGTTTGGCAAATATTTTCGACCCGCTCTTGACAGTAATACAAAATAGTGAAGACCTAGAGTACGAAATTCAAGTGGATTGGCCTACAGATATTTGCGAGCTAAAACTTAGCACAATAAAGTGGAGGCAAGCGACCTTGGCATATGCTGACAATACAGTGTTGTTGGCAAAGTCCAAGGATGAAATGATGGAGATTATTAAAATATCCGAAGAATTTTTTGAAATCAACGACATAAAAATAAATGGTAACAAATTCGAACTTATTGTTATCAATTTAAGTATCAAAAAGGCCAATCCACAAGAAAAGGACAAAATACAAATGGGGGTGCCACTGTCCAAGCAAATGAAAAAGAAAAAGCTGTCCTATACCTAGAAATCTGGCTATCAGAGCGGAAGGGAAAAGAATGCTATTCCGAGATTGTCAAAAGAGAAGTCCAGCAAGTTGTTAAGGCGATTAGAAAAAAGAAAATGACGCTCGATCAACTAGTTTATATAAACAATAGGGTGTTGATACCAAGGTTAGAATACCGCCTGCAATGCCGCTTACTGTCCGAAAATATGCGCGCAAGATTACATCGCCCGATGTTAATGATGATCAAAAACAAGGTGAACCTAGCAAAGACCCTAGCAACGGCAGTTGTAATACACAAAAATCTAATAGGTGCTAAAACCCTATGGCTGAACCAGATTGTGCACCACTTTACAGAGTTAGCAATAAGGCTCAACGATGATGCTGCAGTGGGACACACCACTTGGATCAAAGTAATGCATAGTCAACTACGTTGTAAATGCACAAAAAACATATTAGAAGTAAACAGTGCAAGACTGGAAAATCACTGTATTAAGAACAATCTGTCATACAATATTGTAAAGTTGGCTAAAAGATTCGGACTAGAAATTAGGAACATCACAAAGGCAAATGTGCTAAATTTTGCCACAAGCGATCTAGAGCTGGCAGGATTGCTGAATAAATGTAGCCTAACGAGTTTCTGTAATGAGAAGAAGCTGCATCTATATACGGTAGGGCAGCTGTTAAATCCAAGCGAAACCAAAATGCTCACCTGGCAGCAAGTCAAGAAAATAAGAGGACAAAAGTGTAGTGGAAAAAAGGCAATCTGGTTTGCGAAACTGGAGCAGGAGTTGCTAGTAGAAAGTACAGAAACTAGGAGAATCAAGGAAAGGTTTAAAGCGGCAGAAAAAAATAACATGGTGTATAAGACCAATCTAGGAGAAATTTCGAGCGACAAAAGAAGAAAAGAGTAGATCGTTTTTGGCATGAAAAATCAACAAAAAGAATATGAAATTGCGATTATCCTCAAAAAGAAGACAAACCAAAAACTCCTCCTCCAGCATAGGGTAAGCGAAGAAGGCTCCGGGGAAAAATCACACTCAATTAGAAAGTGCCAGGCTGCAAACTTGCAGAGGATGGAGAAAAGGGAGAGTGCATCCTTTTTAAAGCATTTAGGGGCAACAAAAGAGTGATTGACAAAAGACTCATACAGAGAAATAAAGAAGGTTAAGAAGAACTATACGAACTAGAGTGTGATTGGGAGCATTTAGTTCCATTCGCAACAATGAGCATAGAGAGAAACAAAGAAGTAGAAGAACAACCAACTCCAATAGTGCTAGTGAAGCCAGCTGAAGAAGAGTTTATAGAAGACCAAATTGAGGGAACAGAAGCACAGAAAAGGCTAAAAGAAATAGGGTTTAAGATCAGAGATGGAAGCCGATTTGAGGTATACTCAGATGGATCACTAAATTGCGAAGGTGTAGGAATAGGAAAAACAGAGTTAGGAATTGGCTAGGTTATTAGTAGAATAGATAGTAGATTAGAAAATATAGAATTTAGTAGTAAGTTTAGTGACTGGCCTGCTTCAACAAGAGCAGAATTAGGTGCGATTTGGACAGCCTTATTAGTTATGCCACAGGAGGCAGAAGTACACATTTACACTGATAGCGCAGGCGCAATTAGTACTATTAAGAAAGGGAAAAAAATCATAAGAACGCAGGAGGATCTGAAGCTCAAGAACGGGAGCGTTTTGCGAGCAATCATAAAGTGTTAGAAAAAAAAAACTAAAGCCACATATGCACAAGGTAAAAAGTCATAGTGGTAATGAGCTAAATGAGGCGGCAGACAGGTTGGCCAAGGAAGGTGCAAAGGGCTAGCACGCCTTCCAAGGAAAGCCAGATCACACAAAGACATTATTTGCCTACCCTTACTAGGAAAACAACATCATCGATCAACCCTTGAGAAACTTCGTCAACACTATGATGATTGCACATTACGATGCAGAATGGGCAGCGCTTAGCTTTATAGGGGAGTTAATAGAAAAGGATACAGGCAATTTAGTAGCAAGGGTAGGTGGAGAGCATTATGGGATAATATATGCAGAAATAAAGGGTCAAG
>QKWP01003102.1:0-18732 GCA_003550325.1 Gigaspora rosea | reverse complement strand
GTTAAAGATCTGTTAATCGTTATATATCGTTGTGGTCAAAACACTGTGTAATTGTTAAAGATCTGTTAATCGTTATATATTGTTTTAAATAATTCCGATTATAATCGATTTGTAGATATATAACAATTTAATATAGAAAATGATATATATCGATTTAGATATATATCGATTTTTAGTCAGTTAATCAATAGATATCGTTATTTTTTAATCGATATAAAATGATTAACTGTTATATATCGATTAATATCTATATATAAAATTTCCTGATGGAGGCTTGAAGATGAGGAAGGTACAGGCAGATTATCCTGGCTTGATATGGAATGCAGATTATTCTGGCTTGGTGCGAGATGTTGCGAATTGTCTTGAAAATGATTCAGATGTATGTGAATAGTGAGGAGAATCAGGGCTTTGTGCAACTTTGCTTGTTTGCCCTTTTTAGTAGTGCGGGATGTGGTGGGAGCCCTCTTATGTTTTTGACCTGGCTTACTAGACGATGAAATAACTTCGACTTGTTCATCTTCTATTGCAGAATCCTCATCGTCAGTAGCAGGGGGGTAACAAGCAGTGCCTTCTATTAACTTATTCTTATTTAATTAAATTTACAAATATTAGAATTATTTTACGTATATTTAAATAATTTAAATATAATTAATTATATATTACTTACTATATTTTTACTTAGTCTATTTTTAGTTATTTTATTGCTCATAGTGAGCTTTTCATAATGTTTGTTTAGCAATATTTGGCATACTGTTATTATGTATACCAATTGCATATTAGTGGGTATAGCAGCTTGTTATGCCCTCGCAAGTATGCATGTAAAGTAGGTCTCATCGGCATTATTTTCATTTATGGGTTTAAAAGGCTTTCTATAGCATAATTTTGTTTTATCAGATTGCTTCTACGCCATAATAGTTTGTGGTGTGGCATTTGTGTTAATTGGGTCTAAAAGGGTCTTCTCAAAAATATCAAAAACTGATTCCTTAATTTTTGAAGAAACTCGACTTCTGCAAGTTCGATGCTGAGATAGGAGCTAAAAAATAAATTTATGGAATAAATTTAAAATAGTTTAAATTAGTTTGAAATACATTGATATTTTAAGAAACAATATTTAAAAAACGAAAATGCAATAATTTAACACAATATGAATGTAATCGAATTTATGAAAAAATTTACAGGTTTTGTAAGTTTATCTTCATAATATGTATTCTAATCTCTATCATCCATTCCTTTGTAGAATTCTGCTTTATTTTCTAGGAGTATTTCTCAGTTTTAGTCTTAAATTGTTCCTCCGTAGGGTAAATATTTTTTTGCAATTAGTCATTTAGCTATTGCTGCACAAGTTTGCTATTATAAAATAAAATATTATTAACTTAGATTAAATTAATTATAAACATTTTATGTAACTGATAAAAATAATAATTACTTTAATGAAGTTTGTTTCATTTGAAAGGTTAAACGTTCTGATATACGACTATCCATATTCGAAATCTTTCACTCCAATCTATCAACTTTTTCGAATAGCCCAATAAGCATATCCTTAATTTTAGCCAAAGTAATTTGATCTTAAATTATTTTAAATATTAGATTAATTTAAAAAGGTTTATGTAATTTAGCGCATATGCGTTGTAACGCACCTATCTGATAAACCAATCAGATCGTAGGATTAGATATAACGTGAAATTGAGAAAACATAGCGATCTTTTAAAAAATCGCCTGTGGCTCATAATTTTGCTTATGAAACCACTCTTCATGCTCTAACAAAAAAAATTCCTTGCAAAATTTTACTATAAAGCCCCTCTTCTTGCCTACACACTATTCTAATCTCACCCTAACCCTAACTAACAAAAAAACAGGTTATTTTGGTTGTTTTAATTTCACATTACACCAAATCATATGAGGTGCGCTATAGCGCACATGCGCAAAAATATTAAATTCATTTAAAAATATTATAAATAGAAATTAACGAAATAAAAAAAATTATATTATTGAATTTTAACTATCGGAAGGTCTTGGAGATTCTGAGCCAATAGTTTCGATAGGCTGTGCAGCAGCCCCCTCAGTATCTGTCAGAGGTACGCGACTATCAGCTGTCATATTTAAGAAATATTCATGCCTTTTAGCTATCATTTTTAAGAAATCTTCACGCCTTTTAGCAGACATTTTTTCACCTTTATCTAATTTTCGAGCAGACATTTGTGTATATAATATGTATATAATAAAAAATGAAATAAAAAAAAATTGCAAAAGGTTTTAGTTATATTAAAGATTAAGCAGAAAAATGTAATAAATGAGATAAGGAATGTGTATGGAAGAGAGAATTTAATATGTCAAATGAAGTTGATAGGAAAATTACAAAGAGAAAGATAGAGAAATTGAAATTATTTAAATATTTTCAAGATAGTTCTAATGTAATCAAATTATTTCGCATATATCAATTCTTTAATTATTTCTTATTAACTACAAATGCATTTAAATATATTCGCTTTATCTAAAGTAATCAATTTTTTATATATTACTTATGTAACTTTCAGAATATTATGATTTATAAATAAAATTCAAACCATTTTTATATAATTTAAAGTTATTTAATATATTAAATACATTAGAAAAATTTTGCTATTCTCATTTAATATTTTTAATAACTCCTGATTGCTTCGAAGTAAATTTGATGTTAAAATAATGCGCAATATAGCGACTTCCTTAAATGTATTAGCCCCTATCAAACTATAACCTTTTATTACTATATTTAGGGGTCGTCTAAAGCCATGTACCCACGTAACATTTTTGTGTAAATCAACCAAATGGAGTCGCGAAAATTTGTTTACACAGATTAGCTCGAAGAAGTTAAAAAACAAAAAAAACACAAGAACATAAAAACGGCATTCTAAACCTATCTTGGGCCATTAATAAAAAATGTCGGGAAGGAATTTTACCTATATTGGTTCTAACCCTAACCCCAACCCTAATGCTAAACAGACTCTGAGACAAATTTTAACTAAAATTTCAAAAAATCATGTGGGTACATGGCTTTAGCCATCTCCTATATTTAGGATAAGCGAAATACTTTTAAATAAATTAATCCGCTTAAAATCAAACAATGACTATTTATAGAATATTTCACGAACATACATATTGTGCATTATTCTATTGTTATATAGAAGCATTCTTAGATTTTTATGTAATCGGGTTTTTCGATATACAGTCGCACCCCCTAAGTGCACACCCCCTAAGTGCATAGTATATGAAAAACCTCTTTAAGTGCATACCCTCTCTTGGTCACAAACAATAACAATTATAAATTTTAACACCTCTAAATGCAAACCCTCTCTAAGTGCATATTTTGCCTTTTTTTTACTATGGTCCCAAGGGCATGCACTTAGGGGAGTGCGACTGTATTTATAAGTACTAAAGTAATTGATATGTAAGGGATTTATTAGAAGCGAAAAAAAGTAAAATTTTTAACTTTTTAGCCATTCAATTGTTGGCCCAATAAATTATAAGCTTTAATAACTCCTGACCACTTCGAAGTAAATTAAAACAATGCACAATATAGCAATGTATTAGCCCTTATCAAACTATTATTCTTTTAACCTTTTATTACTATATTTAGAATAAGCGAAATACTTTTCAAATGATGTTCATTTATATAAAATTTTATGAACATGCATTATTCTATTGTTATATAGAAGCATTCTAGATTTTTATGTAATCGGGTTTTTTTCAATATATTTATAAGTACTAAAGTAAAATTTTTACCTTTTTAGCAAGTCAATCGTTGACCCAATAAATTATAAACTTTAAAATATTCGCACGTTTGTGAAATAAATAAACTAAATTATATAAATATAGATGGTAATGAACTTTGAAAATTTAACTAATTGAGAATTATATCGAATTGTTGCAAATATTATAGAAATATTAAACATCAAAATTAAATATTTAATTAAAAGCTTCAAATTTAATCGAATTGTATTTAAACTCTATCATTTTTTATAAAATACATTTCATTCCACTTCTTTGTTTTCTATTGTCTCGCTTTGACTACTACTTTTGTTTTGGCTATAATCTTTGTTTCACTTTCTTTTTCTAAATACTTCAAAGTGAAAAAAATAAAAAAATATTTCTCAGAAGTGTTGCGTTTTTGCAAATCGTCAGAGAAATCTAGTATATTCTTGCAAAGGTCAGAAAAAGTGCCAGGAATTCGCAAAGTGTCGAAGAAGTCAGGAATAAATAAAATAAAATAAAAATTAAAAAAATAAATAAAAAAAATGAAAAAATATAAAAAAATAAACGAAGTCCCATATCTTCATTTTTCTAAAGTAAGAGTTCATGTTCTTGCAAATTCAGAAATTGCGAAAGGTTCTTGCAAAATGCCAAAAAAGTCGCGAAGTGCCAAAAAAGTCTGGGTTGGTTATCTTGCAAAGTGCCAGAAAGTAAGGGTTCTGCTCTCGCAAAGTGCCAAAATAAAATAAATTAATAAAAAAAATTTTAAAAATAAACCAAAAAAAACAAAAACAAAAAACACGAAACGAAAAATAAATAAAGCGAAACCTTGCAAGAACTTGCAAAAACTTACATGATCTTTATATTTTGTCTACACATATTTATCTACAGCAGACTTTAACTAAGCTCATCGGGATAAATCGCTACTTGAATAATTTTTTTTGCAAAAAACTTGCGAAAACTTGCGAAAATTTGAGCACATTTCTTTAAAGAAGTGTTCCCAAAAATTTAGAAATTGCTAGGGAAATTAGTTGTGTGTTCTTGAAAGTTTCGGAAGTCGTAGTTGATGCTCAAGGTTTCGAAAGTTTTTTGTTTTTCTTGTAAAGTGCCGAAATTAAAATAAATAAAAAATTAAAAAATAAAATAAAGAAAATTGAAAAAAATAAATGAAAACAAAAAAAAACAACCTGAAAACAAAAAATGAAACGAAAATAAAAAACAAAATAAAAACAAAAAAGTGAAAAAATAGAAGATTAAACAAAAGATCTAATCTGATCTTGTAGTTATACATGAGGACGAAAGTATTTCGGGTTCTAAAACCCGAAATTAAAATTTGAAGACAAAATTGTTTTTGACCTATTTTACTTGAAAGACGAAATTATTTGATGCTTTTTTGAATAGACGAAATTATAAGGAACATATCTATATAAATTTTTATTTGCTCTTCCTTATAAAAAATTTTAATTTTCTCTAATAAAGACGAAATAGGCCTTTTTCAAAAATCAATTTCGGTGGCATCACTACTTGTAGTACAGAATTTGAACATCATTGAACTATTTCGAACTATTTCGAAAAATCAGTCTAATGCGCGATTCATATTACAGATCTATTGATCCTGCTTGGTTTCCTAGTTCTAAAATATTTTAAAAGCAGATCAAAATATTTCATAACATATTTTGAAATATTTCGAAATTACTTTCGTAATATTTCAAAAATTTGATATTTTGAAATATTTCAAAATATATTAGTAATATTTTGCTTATATTATGGTTCGTAAGACCTTATGTAAGATTACGCTATTATAAATTTGCTAATGTATAAAAGTTAATTTTTTTATACAAATTGATATTTATATTCTAAGTAAAAATGCTTATAATAAAAAATCATACATATTCTAAAAATTTTATTAATTTTGAATAAAATTTAATAAAGCTTGCATAGTACAAACTTTTGTGGGGGCCAGATCCATTCTGCAGGGGCGATCACAAATTGGCCAATCAAATCACATGTAAACAATAAGTAAAATAGGATTACAAAGATAAAAACTACTATATCTTGTGTTCTACTAGGCCAATTTTAATAATTCGACCACCATTAGAATCAGAAAAGCCTTCTCTACAATTATATTTAAAAATTTAATATAGTTACTTAATAAAAATTTTCTTTATTATTAAATATAAATTTTTAGCAACTAGTTTATTAATAGAAATAATTTACATACCCTCTACTCTTAATAATTTTGCATATACAATTTGCTGTATTCAAAAAAAAGGAACTTTTTTTTAAAAAAAAGTTATTTTAAATATTTTCACAACCAAGATGCAGTTTTATGAGTTTGTACTATGCAAGTGCATTAATGTGCATATGATAAAGATATGGTTAAAATTTGAGCAAAATTGAATCACTAGTTGTGAAGAAATTAAGCTTTAAAGTGAGGTAATTTAATTTTTTTACTATATACACGTATATATAAATTACTATAGATTACTATAGTAAATTATATAGTAAATATTGTTAAAAGTTATTATTAATAAATTTTTTTATTTTATCAATAAAATAATCAAAATAATTTTCTTTTTATTAATCCGGTAACCTAATAAGTATATTAAATTAAAAATATCAAAAATAAATTTGTACAAAAAATATTTGAATCAGAGCTATTTGAGGTACAAATCTTTTTGCACCAGACTATACTATAGAAATAACTAGAAATTTACTTTTTATTTCCATATATATGTTAGGTACCTGATATATATCAAATTAAAAAAATTTAAAAAGTAAAAATTAATAAATTTTGAAGGTTGTTAAATATTGCAAATTGCTATACCACAGGTTAATATGATTGGCCAATTAGATTACAGGATCTTGTATAACAAACTGAATGAAAAATTACAAAAATTACAAAAATATTCAAATTTTTTTAAATATGTAACTTGAAATTTCATTATGTAAACTAGTCTTGGGCTTTTAATTAAAGTTTTTAGTGCTTAATTTTGTATATATATATGCACTTTTTAATCTAATATTAATACTAGTTCAGACCCTAATCCTAGCTAATAATCATTTTGAATTTTTTTTAAATATTAACTTGTTATATCACAACCTGCTAAATTTATCAAAATCCTAAATTTTATACCATAAAAGATAAATTTTTTGAATATATAGAATATTTGCATTGTAAATAATAATTTAAATTATAATATATAGATTTAAAAGTTATTTTTATAAATTTTACTAACTATAACCGGCAGTGATCATTACCGGTATGTAATTAACCAATAAATTTGCAGATTAGATATAATATGCAAATTAGTTTGTGTAACAAAAATAAAGATATTTTTTAAAAAAATGCTAATATCTCAAGAATTCGTCTATGAAACTACTTTTGACATTCTAACAAAAAAATTCCTTGCTAAATTTTGCATATATCTTACATTCTGCTAAAATCCCAGGCCTCACCCTAACCCTAAAGTAAATGAAATGAACTTTTTTTTGTTTTATCGTTATTGGTTAATTACATACCGGTGATTAGTGATGGCAATTTAATCGGCCAAACAAAAATTTAATTGGCCAACGGCCAATACAAAATAATTTGGCCAAAAATGGCCAAAATTTTACGGCCAAAGTTGAATGTCAATTGGCCAGGCCAAATAAAATTATTTGGCCAATATGGCCATTGGCCGATGGCCAAATGGCCAAATGGCCAAATTTCTCTAAATAGTAATAAAAAAAGAAAAGTGTATAAAAATACTGTATGAAAGTATATTACGGTAATATAAATGATAACTTAAGTAATACTTGTTAAACTATATAAAAAAAAATCCAAGCGAAAGTTTAATAAGATATAAAAAATAATTTAAGCGAAAATTTATTAAGTTATATTAAAATAATTTAACTGAAAATTAATAAGCTATATAAAAAAGTAATTTAAGCAAAGATTTAGAAAATTATATAAAAGTATAATTGGAACAAAGGTTTAATAAGTAATTTGAGCAAAGGTAATTTGTGCAAAGGTTTAGTATAATTTGAGCAAAGGTTTAGTAAGTTATATAGAAAAACTACTTAAGTGAAAATTTAATAAATAATTTAAGCAAAGGTTCATCAAGTTGTATAAACAATGATTTAAGCGAAGGTTTAATAAGTAAGGTTTAGTAAGTAAGTTAGCTAAGGTTCAGTTAGTTATATAAAAAAATAATTTGGGCAAAGGTTTAATAGTAATTATTTTTTGAGCGAAAGTTTAGTATGTAATTGTCAAAGTTTTATTATTTACTATATATTTTGTTATTATTAAATAGTTAGTTGATTTACACAATAAAAACTTTTACTTATTTCGTCAAATAGAAGTTTTTAAATACTCCAATTTCATTTTTAATTTCAAAATTTAATACATAAATAAGATTTTTTTAAATTCTTATTTATTTCAAAATATGCTATTTTTTTTTAATTCTAAAACCCTTAATCTATTATTTATTTTAAATATTGAATGATTTATTTTATTAAAGATATCTAAATCTCGGCCTGATTAAAGCATGGAATTAAAAAGCATGTAAAGCATATAAATAAACTTCATTCTAGCTATATCTTTAAATGCTTAAAGTTATATAATTAATTAGTAATAAACATGTATTAATATTGGACCAATCAGATTACTAGCTTTATTTGGCCGTTTTAGCCAAAAATGAAATTTATATTTTTGGCCTTTTGGCCTCGGCCATTGGCCACGGCCAATGGCCGGCCAAATGGCCAAGTGACATCACTGCCAGTGATGATCACTGCTGGTTATTTGTAGTTAAATTCTATTTTTATTATATAAACAAATTGGGTACCTAATATTTATAAGATTAGCTAAACTATATAATATATATATAGTAGATTACTGATATGTGTATTTTATATATTTTTTAATTACAGTAATATAATACCCAATGGGAACTTTGATATATTGGATTTTGACATGTGATCATCATTTTTAGAATTAGAATAAATATAATTTTCATTAAGATTGTTCATTTTTTTTCTATATAAAAAAAAGTACTATTTATATTTAATTCATAATTTGCATAAGAACTAGTGAAATAACATAGTAAATTGTAGAGAAATTTACTATTGTTTTTTGTCTTTTTTAGAATCTGAAGTTTTTCAAAGAACAAATCGATTTTCTACTAAGTAAACATCTCTTTTAAATTAAATAAAAATTGTAGAGAAGAAAATTCTAATCATAATAGCAGTTAAATTATTAAAATCAGCTTAGTGGATCACAAGATATGAGCATTTTTGTTTTTGTAACTACTGTAATGCACTGACCAAAGTACCCTTTTTTTTAATACCCTTATTGCAAAATACCCGGTGCAAAGCACAAGATCTCTATTAATTAAATATAGATTTTTTAAAATTTTTAGACTGCTTATTGTAAGTATAAATATATAAATATTTTAAATATTTTTCTTGCGGCACAGACCCACTGTCATATAATATACTAGGTCTTTTGTAATTTTTGATAGTAGATTGTATTAGACCCAGGTTTTTTGGTTAGTATACTATGGTATATGGTGTAAACAACATATATTCATAAAGACAAAAATGCTCATATTTCATGACCCACTGGACTGATTTAATGATTTAACTGCCATTATAACTGAAATTTTCTCTTCTACAAACTTTTACTTAATGTAAAAGAGATATTTACTTAGTAGAAAATCAGGTTGTCTTTGAAAAACTTCAGATTCCAAAAAAAAACAAAAAAATATATAGTAAATATACCTTCTATATTTTTTTACTAATTCTTAGATGGATCACAAATTAAATCATTATTGTATTGAGTTTTATTTTTTCTAAATAGTGTTTTTGTTTCTTGATTTAAATATTAATTATTACTAATACATTATTGATTATCTTATTTGGGAGTTTTATTTTTTATTTATAATTATAGTATATCTTTAATTTTATTAGTTTACAAGCTTTATTATGATTTATCTCAAATTGGCTAATTAATATGTGAAAACATATACAATAATTTTTAAAAAATACAATTTTATAACTTTAAAGTTTTAGATATTTAAATTAGTCTTTTTGAAGTTTTAAAACCAATAAGTATTATAAAAATATAAGCAAAATAGTAACAATTTATATGCTTGAACAAAAATTTGAATTTTAGAACTTGGAACACAAAAAGTAAAAAGCAAATTTAATATTTAAAACAATTTATTAGAAATCAAATTATAATAAATTACAAAATCAATTGAGCAAAATATTGGTATAATTAGGTTTTAATTGTTTAATTTTTTGATTTTTATCTGTTCTATATAGATTAATTATATATATTAGCCCAAAGAAAAAAGAAACACTTGAAAAACAGTTAATCCAGTGATTGACAATCACATAATAAACAAATAATAACATTATTTATTTACCAAAATTAAACCAAACTTGTCTAAAAATATCTTTAACCTAACTCTAACTTAGGCCAATTGCTTGTTATATGATGTTGTGATAATCATTGGGTTAACTTTTCTTCAATCTACTTAGAAAAAATATAAACTGTATACCAGTAGTGATTTGAGATTTTTATTTTGTGAATAAATTTTTTTGTTTTGGATAGTTAAAACAGGACCCCGAAATATACATAGATAGGTCAGGTTAATTATAGGATTACTAAAAAAGGAAAAATCAGCAGAAACAACTTCAAAAATAAACAAAAAATTACTATAAATAGAAATAATCTGCATAAAAAACCTCAAAAATAAGCAAACTCATATCTGACCTATCTATGTATATTTCGGGGTCCTGTTAAAACCAGAATTTGAATTTTTTTTCTAATAAAATTTTGAAATAGTTTATACTATATAGTTATTAAGCTTGTAAAATAAAAATTCGATCTTGAAAGCATTTTATTTAAATTATCATAAAATTGGTTGCTTTTTCAATTTAAATTTAAAAAATTTTAATTATTCAATTTAGTGTTAAGGTCAGATATAGAACCAATTTTGGTAAATTGCTTCAGTAAAAAAATCATGCAATTTAAAAGTTTTTTGCACTTGCAATATAATTCAAACTTTGGTCAACCCAATATTTGTTTACAACAGTTATATCAAATGAAATTCTTACAATAGCAATAGGCATTAGTATAGCAGGCTTTTATACTAAAGCTTTCTAGAAATTAAGAATATAAAGTATAATATACTGTACTCTCTGTACTCTTATAACAACTTGCATATTATGCATAATCGTTCTAACTTGATTATATAATCATAATGTTTAATGTTTGTTAACTTATTTGATTTTGGACTACTAGAACCAGTTCAGGAACCGGTTTGGACTACAGTCTTTATCAGACCATAACATCTCTACACATGAAGGGCTTGAAAATAAAAATAATTACAGTTGGTACTATCTAAAGCCAACAAATTTTATATATCAGTATGCGAAAATAGAATTTGTGCCTGGTTTATGATCATGTGATAAAAATCATGTGAAATTCAATGAACTTATGCATATGTACGCATAATTAAATTATTATCGATTTCGATTTGATTAAACGTAATTATCTTTAATTTGATTGTATGTACTAGTATATTTAATTTGTGTGAAAAACTGGTGTATTACTGATAATGTTCTTTTGTTAAACCTTTATTTGATATTTGAGTTTTTTTTAGCAATATATTTAATTATAACTTATAACCTGCCCTTAAAAAAAGTTATAATTTTCAAGTAAACTTTCTTTGAAGCAAAAGTTCAATGTTATTTTAATCGATTTATAGATGGTTATAATATTGCAACCTTTATTTATAGTGTAATATTTGGATTTATTGGTTATATATACCAGAAAATTGTAAAGGATCATATATAGATAATATTTCTGAACAGATATACTTTTTATTAACCAATAATTATTCACCCAATGCCCATTTGGTCGAACTTCCTTCAAAGCTTGATTTAAATTATGTGAATGTTTTTTATATTGCCTCTTTGATTGTGCAAGCATAATAAAATGGTCCAGGTCCGGTTTCTCTTAATATTCAGTTTTGTAAGTATAATCTTTTCTATTTTCTTTTGGCCTTCTTTGTGGTATTTTATTGAGTGTACGGGCTGATCCTTATTTATGTCTTGCAGCTACAGCAACTTGTACTTTGATTTTTTTGCCTCCACGTTGGTGAGTATTACCATTAACTTGTTCCGCATTCCAATCGCATGTTTCAAGGAAAGAAGTTATTGCTAGATGAACATGTGTATCTTGCATAGAGCAATGTTTCTTGTAGATCTTCACAAACTTGAATACGCTTTTATCCAATACAGTATCACTTTCCTTAAGCAGACTTTCTAGATCATTACTAAACCAACGTAATTCGTTTATAGCTAATTGATGAAGATCTGTATCACTCTCACTTTTATCATTATTATACATGTAGTTTTCGATATCACTTTTATTTAAAGGCACTAAGAACATAAATTTGAAAAGTGTACTTCTACTATTTGAGTTATTGTAATCATTTTTATGACTTTTATTACTAACCAAGTTATCATTTATTGAAGCTGCAGATTCCATTGGCATGTGTAAAAACTCTTGATCAAGTTGTATTTGATGAAGATCTGCATAAAAATCGAGCTCCTTACATTTATCACCTAATGCTAAATATGCATAATGTTGTTGACTTCTCACTGACATCGTAGGTATTTGATTGAGACTATATATATTATAATATATTGCTATTGATGACTGATGTTTGCATAGTGCACCCATTATATTACATTCACAAATTCCGAGATGCATATCCATGAGGTACCATATGTTCTTATTTTTGCTGCTTCTATGCTTAAAGATCATTAAGTCAAAACTTACCACCTCAATATCTTCTTTTAACCCAATATTCCAATCTGAAAGTCGAAAGCAAAGCACAATAAAACTATCTAGCTTATTATAAGCTATAGGCAATAATCTACGAGTATAATAAAGATCCATTGTATTAATAATAAAATGGAAGATCTGTACTATGTTAAATGCTTGGATCTGTCCAAAAACAATATCTTTTATAATTCGAATCCCTGCCTCTGCGAAATTTTTTATATTATTATTTCGGATAGGCAATTGTTGGCGAAATATAACAGCCCATTCTATACATCAGTTCCATGTGGCTTCAAAATATTTTTGAAATTGTAGATATTTATGGAGGCTTCACTAGTTATAAATGCTATATATTCTTTTTCCAGCATGGTTTCAGTACTTGCAAAAACTATTTTTTTTAAATGTTCAATGAGAGTAATACGATCAACTATGTAGATACCATGCTTACCATCCCACAGCTATCTCCATACTGCTTGCAAAAAATGAAAAACACATAACAGTAATGTTGCTTTATTCTATGTACAGTGTAATGCTTTCTTTTTGCATTGCAATCATCAATCATAATGACTTAAGGTCCAACTATAGGCCCACGGCTATTAAAAGCTTCTAATAGCAACATATTTTTTAACATGTTTAAAGCCCTAGTAAAAGTTTGAGCTGTTTTATCTGATGTGAGTATTATGGCAAGAGGCAAGTCACCAACTGGTGTGCTTGTTGAAAGAATAGTCAATGGTGTGTTAAGGGCATCAAGAGTAGCTATTGTATTCATGTATGCTAATTCACCAGCTTGTTTTAAAGAATAACAGCATTTCATTAGGTTCGTTAAAACAATAAGAATGAATGGTTGTCCAAGATCATTTTCTGTTGGTACAACATATGATTGCATTCAGGCATTTCCCTTGTTACTATCATTAAACTTCAAAACTTCTTCAACCAAACGATAAACATTTCTTTTCCATTTTTTGCTCTGACTGATACATTGAGATATTTTTGATGAAGGTAGTAAATATCATGCTTGTGTGGGCAGATTGCCCTATCTGCCAGAAATTCCTCATCATTTTCATGTCTTAATTGTACTTCTTCTAAATATATGTGGTAAGGGACTATGACCCATACGAAAAAGTTCAAAAAATGATTCTTTTGTCTTATTAGAAACAGAGCGAAAGCTTGTAATATAACTGGATATAAAAGAATGGTTATGATGAAATAACATGGATACTACACATGGATAAGTGATATGTTTATTTTGTAGTTGTATTTTAAGTGTTGCTGGGCAGTTGGTGTCTTGTATACGTGTACTAATAGCTTTACTCTTTTCTACAGTATCAGCACTTAGATCTTTTTTTTCTTCTTGTTTTAGTTTCACTACATAACTATGGATACAATGTAGTCGTTTAGAAAGAAAAAGACGTACACCTTTAATTGTTCGTCCTTGTGTTTCCCGCATGGTCACCTTGTGAAGGTTAGTGAATTCATCAAGCTATGTTGTGGCACCATCAACTGTACAAGCATTTATATGAAATTCTACTTCAAATAGTTCTGGATATGCTCCTAGATAATTATGAAGTTGAATTGCTTTAAACAAATCGATGATATAATTATAGTTTTGAGGTAAAATATTTTGTAAAATGATAAGGTGTGTTTGTGTAATATTAAGACTATGTAATATTTCAATATTAGAAATATTTGTTTTAGTTGTGTTTAATATTAAATTTAAATTTATTATTTCAAGAAAATTGTGTAAAGAAAGACCACTTAAAACGTAAGTTCTGTTTTGATTGACAGTAAGTGTGAGAAGTGTTTGACAAACAAATGATACTTCCTTTAAATAATACTAAATTATGATGTAATTACTGCATCTTAAATTAGATTTTGAACCATTTTATTAATGTCAATCTTTTTCTTTTATTGGACTTTTAAGCTCAGATTTCATTATTATATTTTGATAATCAGAGTAATTAACATGAAATTTAACCTTATTAAATTTTTATTATTATCAATTAACATTTATCAAGATAAGTATTTTTTCACAAAGATTCTATATGGGGTGTCCCCTATTAAAAGGGCCCATTTTTACATTCATCTCATTTTGAGATAATTGAGTTTAACCATTTGTTTTGATTTTCGGACTGATCCGGGATTAACCAAATTTCACACTTTTGATTGGTTAAATGTAGTAGGTGACTATCGGGTAGTCTTGTGATGTGCTTGGCCTTAGACAACTTCGTTTAATATTTCTTTTACATTATCTCTATTTTTTATTTGCAAATCGACTTTCATTTATAATTGAAAAAAAATGTCAATCATGTTAAAATTTACATGAATCTAATAAAAACTCAATTTTTGAAAAATTGTAAAAATGGGCCCTTTTAATAGGAGACACCTCATATATGTGTTTTTTATATTAACTTGTCCATATATTATTATTTAGTACCAATATTTATCTAGATCTATTAGCTTTAATTATGTCAACACACTGTATAGTGATAACGAATTTATTGCAGAATATCACAAGATCACAACTTCTCTGTTATAAACTTCAGAGTAAATATTTGATTTTAAAAAGGTCGGAACAATTTTAATTATATAGCTATAAAATTTAATATATATTATACTCTAATTTATATACTTGTATACTTCATAACTTTTATTACTTTTTTATGTTAAAATGCTGTTTTTACGTTCATAATTCAGATAAAAATCTACAGACAAAAGGATAGTTGTGTTATAATATGGTTAATATGGCTATGGATAGTAATTCTTGAATGTGTGCCAGGTTGGTAGCACATTACTCAGCCACAATGATCTCTTATATTTCAGTATGTCGTATGTAAAATTAATTTTTAACCTGTAAAAAAATTCTACTATGTGATGTTTCAACCGTTCTTACTTTGAATGTTCTCTATTTTTTCTGATATGAATTGAAGATATATAACAGAAACATGGAATACAGTTGATTCTCTCTATACAGAATTATTAATTTTTAAAATTTAGTTTGTTCATTATAAAAAGGCCCATTATAAAGAGGTTGACTGTACTTAAATATATAAGTAAAAGTACATTACATTAATTTCGGAAGTACATAAGATTAATAACAAAGTTTATAAAAAATTTAGGTTTAAAAGTAAAACCCTTTAAGAATAGAACACTACTATTATTCTTTTTTTAAGTTATGTTTCAGCGTAGATTATAAGAAAAGTTTTTTTTTATTTAAAGAATTTTTTTTATAAACTATATAGTTGTGTTTATTAGAAATTTATTATCATACTTTTAAGGTCAATATTTTTTATACTGTATTATTAGATTTTTGACAAGTTGTGATCAGTAAAAAATTTTGAAAATTATAAGTTATAGATGGTATAAATGTAAAAAAATATGATTGTCTTTTGATAAAATTAGAAACTTAAGGTTATGAAAAAGAAAAACAATAAAGGGAGTTGAAGAATAGCAACATTTAATTCGAGTAGAATAACGTTAAAAAAATAGTGTTTTCATTCTATTAAAACTTATAATTTTATTGTTATTAGGCTTTAAAAAAAATCTTACTACTGTATATATTTTATACTATTAATTTGTTATTATTTTAAAATACAGAAATAATAATTTTATATGTATCACATGCATGAATATGCATATGTTCATTGAATTTCACGCGATTTTCATCACATGATTATAAACCGGGCACAAATAAGGGACAGTCAAATATTATTTCGATAATTTTAAGATATTTCGATTATTTTTTGCAAATATTTCGATAAATTTCAATTATTTTTGCAAATTTTTTGACAAATTTTGATTATTTTTAAAAATATTTCGATAAATTTCGATTACATTCGTTCATATTCATTCTTTTGTCGCATTAAAATTCAAATTGTGTCAAAATTCTTGTGCCGGGGATTGAAGTATAACTTTGCGATATCCCATTTTTATATAATTTTTTTTTTTAAAAAAAAAGGTTAATCTGACTCCAGAAATTCATATTTTTTTTTATTTTGTATATAATATAAGGTATTTGCCAAAAAGCTAAAGATACCAAGTTACAAGAAATTTTTTTATGAAAAAAAATTTGGTCACATAATGATAGCATGATGCATTACAACCAATCAGAGTATGAAATCAAGTGTAACGTGATATTATTTTGCATTCTGATTGGTCAATTTTAAAGATCGGCAAAAAAATTCACTTTTATTTCGATAAATTTCGAAAATCACCAAAAATTTCAGAAAATTTTGATAAATTTTTTAAAAAATTTTTGATGGTCCCTGGCACAGATTCTATTTTTGCTATCGGTATATAGGCGCCTTAGCTGCAGTGAACATGATTAACCAATAAAAATGCAGAAAAATTTAATATAAAATTAAATTTTATTAATAAATTTTAAAATTTTGTTAATAAATTTAAATTGTTTTTTTATATATAAGCGCCAAATTTTTAAACTATATATAAATTTAAATTAATATTAACTTCTTAAAATAAAAGATACTAAAAATTTATTTTGTGGATTTGATAGTTTAATTAAAAGGATTAATCATTTTGTAACCGTAGGTTACTGTAACCCGTAACTAAGATCAGGTGTAACGTGACTATCAAAACAACTTTTCTATAAGAATAAACCCGTGCAATTAAGGTTAGGGTTCATCACAAAGTTGTTTCTATGTAGAGTTATATAGATATTTTATGTATATTTTATTTAAAAATTCTACATAGATCTATAAACCCAATGTAGACTTACATAGTTATAATTTATATATATATTAGAATTATAAATAATATTTATTTAATAGTTATTTAAAATTTAACAAATATAACGATTATATAAAACTTATTTATATAATTATATAAAATCGTAAATCATATTTATTTAATAGTTATTTAAAATTTAACAAATATAACAATTATATAAAACTTATTTATATTATTATATAAAATCGTAAATAATATTTATTTAATAGTTATTTAAAATTTAACAGATATAACGATTATATAAAACTTATTTATATAATTATATAAAATTATAAAAAATAGTTATTTAATAGTAATTTAAAATTTAACAAATATAACGATTATATAAAATGTATATAAAATTGCAAATAACATTTTTTAAATATTTATTTAAATTTAACAAAAGCAGTATTTATATAAAATTTACTATATAATTATGTAGAATTATAAATAATTTTTATTTAATACATATTTATTAGATATATATGTAATGTATAAATAATATGCTACTCCTGCACGGAATCAATGCAAACATATATAAAGTTCAATTATATAGTTCATTCACTTTCGGTTGTACTTGACTCATTATTTTCTTGATCTTCTTCGTCATTACCTTGCTATAAATTAGACAATAGTGCGATTAAATACAATATACATGTTACCAATAAAACATTGTAAATGCCGAGCATAATACTGTTTATCAAAGTATAACTCACCAAGAAATTTTTCAATTTTCTTGTCAGGTATCGTTCATCAAATTTAATTTTGACAATTTCGGGATTGAACAAGTTATGTAATACAGCTCGCGTAACTGCATATTGATTCTTTATAGGTTGTCAGCCGAAAACCTTCTTGACAACCATTTGAAGATACGTCTTGTCCTCATCCTCGATAATACTATCCAAGTTTTCAAAGCACCAACGAACTTCTTCACTCGCTTTCCAAGCGATTATCTCAGATTCTGAACTTTTCGAATTAACAGTTGGCGAAATCTTCTTTTTAAAAACATGATCGAATATAGCATGTTGAAAAGACCCAAATAAAGCTCCACGATACTTGCAGGACTCAGTGCTGATCTATATTTAAAAAATTTTTATATAATTAAAAAAGAAAAAAAAAATAAAGCTAAATTAATTACTTACTGAATTTTCGATTTTGCTAAATAACGTCTTCCACTTGGAATTTTTCTTATACCGGACCATTTTATCGGGACAAAAAATTTCAAGTTCTTTTTGAATAGTCTGTTCATAAATTTTCTCATTTGGATAAAGCCAGTTATCAATAGCATTTTTAATGCCTTGTGTCATTCCTTTCTAAATTTAATAAATTAATAAAATCGTTTTAATAAATACAGTAAATCAAATTTCTATAGCAGCACTTATCAAGACCTGATCGACAAAGTGACATTAATAAAGTTTATCTTATGACTAATAAACACAAGTAAA
>QKWP01003101.1:13699-25206 GCA_003550325.1 Gigaspora rosea | reverse complement strand
TAACTTTGTGCGAAGATATCTTGACAACCATCTGACTAAATTCAATGAACTTTTTTTTATTTGAATTTTATGAATTCATAGAATTCAAATAAAAAAAATTTCATTGAATTTAGTCAGATGGTTGTCAAGATATCTTCGCACAAAGTTAGAAAAAAATCAAAACGTCTATCAAAATAAAAGCTGTGCCAAGATTTTTTTAAAAGTTCGAGCAAAGATATCTTAGCAACCTTCTGACCAAATTCGATGAATTTTTTTTATTTTAATTTTATAAAGGCATAGAATTAAAATAAAAAAACGTTCATCAAATTTGGTCAGATGGTTGTCAAGATATCTTTGCTCAAATTTTTAAAAAAATCTTGGCGCAGCTTTTATTTTGATAGACGTTTTGATTTTTTTTCTAACTTTGTGTGAAGATATCTTGACAACTATCTGACTAAATTCAATGAACTTTTTTTTATTTGAATTCTATGAATGCATAGAATTCAAATAAAAAAAGTTCATTGAATTTAGTAAGATAGTTGTCAAGAAATCTTCGCTCAAACGTTTAAATTTTTTATTTTAGGGGGGATGGTATTTAACAAAACCTATGGGGATGGTCCATAGATTTACTCTTATTTTATTTATTTAATTAATTTGATCTAATAAATGCAGTTTATTAATCAGCACATAGATATAATAATTAATCGATAGGTAAGGTGAGACCAATTTAATTCGATGGTTTATATTACATTCCTTTCTCAAAAATGGTAGTGGAAAATATATATAATAAACTTTAAATTATTTTCTAGATCAGAAATTATCTTGCTTCTCTTGTTCGTCTTTTATGTTCATTCATTTCTCTTCGGAAAGTTTGGAACCTTGCAATTTTTAAACTTTTTCTACCCGGCATTAAGTTCTCCAGCTAAAATTTCCATGTTTCTCAAAAATATTTACTAATAGAAAGGGGTAATGTAAACCACCGAATCGAATTGGTCTCACCTAACTAAAATATGGATAACATTAGTATAACATTTGTACATCTAAGGTAGCGACTGACTAAAATTTTGACTTAATGCATGCATGAAGATGGTCTTAATCAGTCAGGCACTACTTTAGATGCAACTATACTCTTTGTATCTGATCTCATTAGACACTCAACACTATGATTCTCGTAATAACCCTGATCGATCACATTATTACACGAGTAAATAAAATTATATTTTCGTTTCACTTTTGCTGTTTTCAAATCGTTATGTATCTTGTCATTTATTTGTACCCTTTTACTAAGTACAGGGGCTTTTCAGAAATCACGCGACACATAGTAAGGTTTGTAACCGTAATTCGTGATAAAAACTATAAGAATTCCGAATTGAACTACATAATTCAACTCTAACCATAAATTGTGATTATTAGAATTGCGAGCAAACTTTGTATGAGAATTTTTACAATAATTCATGATAGAAATCAAGATAATTTTGATGCAAACTCAATATTAAAACGTATAATGTATTGAGTAGGTTTGTAATAAATTTTTTTATATTAACTATGATAAAAATCTTAATAATTCCAACACAATAGTTCTCTTTCGAAATGGCATGCAAGCCGTGTATTTTATATATTCGATAAAACTTTGCTAAAAACAATTAAGTACATACCTCTATCATGGTTTCAATAAAAGAATTTGATTGGTTTGTCCGATCAAATAACCAATCAGATTCTTTGCTGAATTTATTAAGTGATTTCTATAAGTAAGGAGGGAGATAAAAAGAGGGGGAGGGGGTAATATAAACCACTGAATTAATAGGGTTCCTCAAATTCAAATCAAATCAAATATTGGATCAATTTGAATTTGATCAAATCAAATTGACCCTAATTTGAATTTGATTTGATTCAAATATTTGAATTTGAATTTGATTTGAATTTGAATTTTTAATAGTAATTGTCAAATCAAATCAAATTTGGCCATATTTGAATTTGATCAAATCAAATTTAGTCAAATTTGAATTTGAATTTGATCAAATATTTGATTCAAATATTTGAAGATCAAATCAAATTGCGGAACCCTATGAATTAAATTGGTTTGGTCTAATTAACACATATGATTAAATAATATACGATTATTTAATTAATATCACGAATGGACTTGAGAAATGCCCAACTGGGCAATCACATGATTCATATAATTTATATTTGCAGTATAAAAAATAACATAAGATGGGTCCATATATAAGACCTATTAATACCTAATATATCCCATTCTAATAATTTAAAAGTTTCTAAAACCTCAACTCTCAAACTCTACCAAATCTAAAAAGAACTATCCTAAAAAAAATAAAATTGAAAAAAAAATAAAAAAAATAAAACATAAAAATAAAAAAAATATATTAATATATAAAAATAAAAAAATATATAAAAATAAAAATAAAATAAAATAAAATAAAAATAAAAACATAAAAATAAAAAAATAAAAATAAAAAAAATAAAAAAATATATATAAAAATAAAAAAATATATAAAAATAAGAATTAATTGATTTGTAACCGTAGGTTACAGAATAAATTTTATAACCGTAAATACTAAGATCAGGTGTAACGTGACTATTAAACCAAATTTTCTATAAAAATAAAACCATGCGATTAAGGTTAGGGTTAGAGTGAGGCTTGGTATAAGGTTTTTGGGTTAGAGAGGGCTTTAGTTACATTAAATTTAGCAAGGAATTTTTTTTGTTAGAAACTGAAAGGTAGTTTTATATATGAAATTTTGATTTAGAAGCAATTTTTGGCAAAACGAACGTTTGTTTTGACTTTTAAAATGTGTAACATTACACCTGATCTTAGAATTTGATTTGCTTGTTGGGATGGGTTACAGTAACCGTGGTTACAAATTAATTAATCCTAAAAATAAAAATAAAAAAAAATAAAAATAAAAATAAAAATAAAAAATAAAAATAAAAATAAAAAAATAAAAATAAAAATAAAAAAATAAAAATAAAAAATAATAAAAATAAAAAAATAAAAATAAAAAATAAAGATAAAAAAAAATAAAAATAAAAAAAAAATAAAAATAAAAATCTGTATCAATTTACGATTGCTTCACATTAAAAAATTCAATTGCAAAACCTATGAGCACCTCAACTTGGTTAAACTTTACCATAATCTCATAGAATTAATTTTATATAAAATGAAATAATATATAATGGTTTATGTAATTTAGCGCATATGCGTTGTAACACACCCATCTGATAAACCAATCAGATCGTAGGATCAGGCGTAACGTGAAATTAAGAAAAAATATGATCTTTTAAAAAATCGCCTGTGGCTCATAATTTTGTTTATGAAACCACTCTTCGTGCTCTAACAAAAAAAATTCCTTGCAAATTTTTACTATAAAGCTCTCTTTCTCGCCTACACACTATTCTAACCTCACTCTAACCCTAACTAACAAAAAAAAGGGTGTTATTTTGGTTGTTTTGATTTCACATTACACTAAATCATATGAGGTGCGCTACAGCGCACATGCGCAAAAATATTAAATTCATATATAATTATTTAATTAATTAATATAACTGATAATTTTAGAGCCAATTATAGTAACATGAGAATTATAAAGTTGCTAATGCTTTAGATTTATTGCAAGATTTAGTTAAAATAGTTATTGTATAATAAGAGGGTGTGCATATAGTGTGAATATACGTATATAGGTTGTACTTAAATGGTTAGCTAAAATATAATAGTATATGTATATAGATAAATGTAATACAGAAATTTTAAAATAATAGCAATTTAATATGTATAAAATTAGTATAATTGAATTGATAAAATAATAGATTATAAGAAAAGAGAAATAGATATTTTATTAATACAAATAAATTATATAAAATTTTTAGGAGTTAAAAATTAAAAAGATCCAAAGACAATCTTTAGTATAAATATATAATTATATATTTTGATTAAAAAAAAAATTAAAAATATGATTTATATTATTTACATAATAAATTATAAATTTATAAATTTAAGAATTCTAATTTTAATATTTTTAATAATCATATCTTTCTTAAAAATGAATGTAGGGTATAATATAAATAAAATGTTTAATTTAACAGAAAGTAGGTGTACTAAAATAAATATTATTAACATATAACAATAAAGTAAATTTGAAATTATAAAATTATATTATCAGGTTCTTAATATAAAAAATTTTAAAATATGCTACAACCATTGAATTACCAGTAAAAGATAAAAATTCAAAGGTTGAATTGCATTATTCTAATGCTATTCAACATGCTATTGTTCAGTTTATTATATGACATCACAGATATTCATGTTCAGGTGTGCAGGATTATGCAAAAGCATAATTTGTGAAATCATGTGATAAAGTAAACAACTATATAAAAAGTAATAAGAGGATTCAATGGTTACATGCACACAACAAAGTAAACAATAATTAATCCAATACAATAATTTTGGATACATAATATTTTTGATTAACATATATTCATTGAACTATTTCAGGATAAACAATATTTTTTTTGCATCCATCAAATTCAGGTGTACCCAGATATATTCGTAAATTTTGGCAAGAAGTTACTCTCAAACATGCAACATACAATTGACTATAAGAAAATACAGGGGTTGGAAGATACAGACCAACATAGTTCATTGTCTATCCTTGTGATCTATTAATAGATATAGCAAATGCAAGCTGGCATGGAAATTGTCTGCGTTGAAGAACAAATGGAAAGGATTTACTTTTAGAAGATAATATAATACGGGGTAAAAAGACATGTGTACCAGCTAAAAGCCATTAATTGGTTCAGCTTCAATTACATGGTCTTGAAGTGTTTTACAAATTAAGCAAGTCCTATTACATAGACCATTGGCTACATTAATATTGCGTAATAATATTATAGGTGCACCAATTTTAAGCATTAGCTTATGTGGTAGTAATCCACTAAACTTTATTGAATTTAAAAATTCTGTAGAGTATAGACTTTCTTGAATAATATTATATGTTTCAGAATTTTTATCTAAAGTATCTGCACTAAAGTAAACCTTTTCTCTTTCAGGATATTGAGCAAGAATTTTTGCATTAAGTATATCTACATCATTATTAAATGGTACAAGAATACCTCTTTTTGTAAAGTATACAGGATCATGAATATGGGTTTGTAAGTCAGAATATACAAAATTTATTAAGCTCTAAAATGATTCAAATTGGATAATAATATCAGAAGGCAAGCGTATAAAATTACTATCAGGTTGAATTTCAGAAATGAGACTTTCACCAATTTGAAGTAACCAATCAGCAAACTCTGATTGAGCTGTTGTATTAGTTTGACCATGTAATCACATATTAATAGTTAACTTTCTAACTTTTATATATGGCCACAAATAAGATTGACATATAGCAGCATTAACAATATCTTCTCATCTACCTTTTGGAATAACAGGAAGAATTTGTCTAAAGTCACCCCCAAAAACTATAATTTTTCCACCAAATGGAACATGTTCTAACTGTGGATCAACAGTACGCATTATATCACGAAATGTTTGATCAACAGCTTCGAATCCATGATGGTGTAACATAGGAGCTTCATTCCAAACAATTAGAATAGTTTGCTTTAAAAGATCAGCAAGTTCTGTTCTTAAAGATATGTTGCAAGTTGAATCTTCATTTAATTCAATAGGAATTTTAAAGCGAGAGTATGCTGTTCTGCCACCATCAAGCAGTAATGTGGCAATTCCAGAAGAAGCAACAGCAAGTGCAACCTTATTTTGTGATCATATCAACACCAATATAATTTTATAAAGAAATGTTTTTCTAGAACCAGCTGGTCCATCAACAAAAATACATATGAAATATTTTGTTCAATTGCTTCCATAACTTCAATATAAATACTGGTACATCGTTGATCTTCATTAAGGCATGGAAGATTAACTTCAAGAAAATTAGAAAGTACAGATTGATCATACTTTAGCTTATCATTTAATAAACGATTAGAAGATTCACGTATGATATTAGGAATGGGCATTTCTGGAAAATCTTTTACCGTTTTGCCTTGCTGCATAAGAATATCATCCAACATACACAAAGCATAGTTTTCAATAGTTTGCTGTGTTAACTGAAGGTTTGGATTACATAATTTACAACACATATTATATAAGATATCATCACTTAAATCATATTTATACTTAGCCCAAAGTTGTTTTTTTTTTTTAAATGTTAAAGGTGAGACCTTGCTTTTATCTTTATTAAATTTAATAGAATCTTTTTACAATACTGAAAGAAATTTCATTTTTTTAAATCTAATGCTAAGAATAAAAACTCAGACATATATCTAAGTAAACCTAAATACTTATCTGTGGCCTAAACCTACCAGAGTGGCCAAGGCTCACCTAGATTTGTGTATATGTAAGAATATCTGATGAAGGTGTAGAGAATTTGATCCATTTATATAACCAAGTTTCAATTTTTTGTAGTGAAATATCAAAGATGTGATTATGACTATCTTGTATATTTTTTGAAGAGTTGGATATAGAAAATGTACTAGAAAGAGAAGATGAAGCTTGGGAGTATAATGCTTGATTTTGAGATCTAGAAATGCAGTATGGGATCCAAATATTTGTATAAATTTGCTGATTGATATGAAGTAAGAGTGAAATAGTGAGAGAGCAGGCAGATTTAGAAGATGTAGTAAGTTCATATAGAGTAGAGATAATATCCAAAGGTATCAAACCAGATAAAGTAGAAAGCAAAGAAGGTTGGTTGGGAAGTTGATGAATTTGAAAGCTATTCAAGTTCATAATTTGAGTGTATAGGTTCTCAGCAGCTAAATTAGTGATTTCAAGTTTGTTAGGACTTAGTATATGAGCTAAGGAGTCTTTTATAAGTTGGAATAAAGGTTCAGAGGTAGGACAAATAATCCAGTGTAAGGGTTCACTTGCTTGTTGGCAGAGGTGACAGGTATTAGGGTAAGATGGATTTCTTCGATGAAGAATATGTGGAGCAGGGAGATCATCTAAAAGTATTTTAATTCTAAAAGATTTGAGTGTTGAAGAGTGAAAACTATGTGAATAGTTTGAAATTTTTTGGTTATTATTAATATATAACCAGGTAGCATTCCAGTTAATATATTGTGATATTGGTAGCCATTGTTGAAAACGATTTTGAGAGGACCAGAGAGCAAGTATATGTGCATGGCAAATAGTTCTAACACAGCGATGGATAGGAAGTTCAATAGAAAAATTATCAACAGAAAGAGTAAAATTGTGATTGTAAATGTTCTGTGAATCAAAAAGAAGGTATGGGGCAGTTTGATGACAGCGAGCTAGTTGATCAGCTTTGTTATTGAATTCATTATCTTGGTGTGCAATAACTTTATGAAAAGTAATATTAAGATTGTATGATCTAATAAAGTTTAATAAAGTATTCCAGATAGGCCAATAAGGTATATTAAAGGGTTTGGAGAGAGGCATAGTATGAATTAAGCTACTGTATTTGGATATTACAGATTGGGAATCTGTAAAGATTTGTATAGAACAGTTTCTAGGAGCAGTACTAATAGCTAATAAAACTGCTACTAGCTCAGCTTTAAAGGAACATGGCCAAAATTTGATTTGTGATTGGAAAGTATGTAAAATGTTCTGGTTATACAATTGTATCCAGCCAATACCCATAGAACACTGAGAATTGCCCAGATCAATAACAGAACCATCAGTATAAAATGTTAATTCTGTTAGATGACTATTGTAATGGCAAATTGATTGCAAGGTATCAAGTGCAGGGCTAGAGTGAAAGAAAGAAGGTATTTGTGCTGTTGGTATAAGAAGATTTGGTAGTATTGGAATACTTGTTGGATTTCTTGCTGCAGTTGAAAAAATAAGGTCAAGGTAGTTGGCATTTAGGTTTACAGATTTGTCAGGATTAAGTCTTCCAAAAAATTTGGTGGCATGGCTTGTTGGAATAAGAATAGTACATTTGTTTGCAATAATGTTGGAATTGAGAGAGCAGCTAGAGCATGGAAATGTAATAATAGATGGTGTTGGGTATAATCGTGTAAATTGTGGCTGAATATTGCACTGCCAATGTGTGATAAGAGTATAATCTGAAGTACTAGATTGGCGACGTGCCTTGCCAATAACTATTTGATTATCAAATAAAGTAATGAGCCAAGGTTTAGTGTATTTAGAGAAGTGTCCAGTAGTATAGCTGTAGTAGTTAGTTTGCGGTAAATTGAAGTGTGGGTAAATAGTACGTTCATATGCATGGCTTGTTGTTTGGTCTTCCAAAAAGGTAAACCACAAGGGAATTTTGCCTTTTGGAATTTTGTTAAGTCTGGGTGAAATATGTTTCCAGTCAAGCAAACATGAGTTGTCAAAGGAGGTGAGTTGATCGAGAAATAGAAGATGATGATGTCTAATTTGTTTTTTGAAGGTAGGATATTTAGAATGCGAAGATAGTATAGATTCAAGAGATATTGCTCCCTCTTTGATAGTAAATGGAATATTAAAGTTAGGATTAGAATTAATAGTCCATCCCAGATGTTTAAAAAGTTGAATAATTTTGAAATTAGTTGTATAGCGGTTAGGGCCATCTATAGTAGGATTAGGATGCGAAAAGATGCTAGTAGATGACCAAAGGTTATTTTGGATTTGCTGGATTCGAATATGAGTTGTAGTACCGAGTAGGTTGTTGTCATTTAAGCGTTTAATAAAGTTAGAGATATGGTGTTGGAGCTGTATATCCCAAATATTTTTAATATTATAAAGTTGAGGATGAAGGAGTGTACTAGTAGGAATAGTGCGACTTAGTTTGGCCTTGTGCTTGACTAGACCTATATGGTGCGAAAGAATCTTGTTACAAGCTGATCTGTTAATGACAATATTTTGTATACGATATTCCATAGTAGGAATTATAACAGTATTAATGATATATCGTGCTTGTGTATCAGTAATTTTTTTAGTTCTAGCAATATTGATAAGCTGAGAAGATTCTGTTATTAATAGGCATGTTTGCTTTGATTGTTTGTTGTCAAGTGTAAACCAGCATCCAAGGAATTTGAAAGGTTGATATGATGGCCATAGTGGAAGAGCATGGTTGTTAAAAATAATAGGGGTATAGTTATTAACTTTCAGATTAGTTGATAGAATGGATTTAGATGGATTAACTTGAATATTAGCCATAGTATAGAAAGATTCTGCAATAGAGATCATTCTAGTAAGTTCAGTTTGTGAAGAGGCAATCCACAGAGTATCATCCATATAGGCCAGGACAGAGCATTTTGTCTGGATTTTGTCAAATGTCTGATTTTTGAGGTTAGTCATCCAGGATGTACCGATTGAGTAACCAGGTGTATTTGTATGAATATGAGTAATTAAAGGATCATAATAAATTCTCCAAAGAAGAGGAGTAATAGTTTCGCCTTGATCTATACCATTCTGAACCTGATAAGGTGCAGTAAGGCCAAGATTAGTAATGACTTGGTTTTGTCTGTCAGTTAGTAAGTCCAGAAGAATATTGATTATACTAGATGGTAAATTAAGGCGAGTGAGAGAATGTTTAAAAAGTGTAAAGTTGACAGAATCATAAGCCTTGCTCATATCCTGAGACAATAGCCAAATTTCTTTGTGGTTACAATTTGCATCTTCAATTAGATTGTTTAGAATGTGAATGGGAATAGAAGTACTATTGTTTGGAAGTGCAACGTAGTTATAAGGAGATAGTATAGTATGTTTTGAAAAAACTTGGTTCAGTCTATTAGTAAGAATTTTTGTATAAAGTTTCCGAATGTGTTCAATAAGGCTAATAGGTCTTGTGAGATTTAGATTACCCTCAAAAGTGTTATTTTTTGGAATAGGAAAAATTCTTCCATGTTTCCAAAGTTTAGGAATACGGTTTTCAGAAAGGCATCGGTTAAACAAAGCAGTAAGTGTAGTAATACCATGAGAACCGAGGTGTTTGATCATTTCATAGCTAATTCCTGTAGGACCACAGGCTTTGCCATTTGGAAGTTTAGAGATTGTTTGAAGAACTTCTTCTTCTGTAATAGGGACAGTAAGAGAGGTATACCAGGCAGAATTGATATGAGAAAGAGGCTGATAATGTTGATGCCAGAAATTGTCAAAGAGAAATTGGTTAATAGGTCTGTGAGCAGTCCAATTATGGTAATGTGATTTGATATGCTGTTTGATTAAGCTAGGTTCTGTGACAAGTTGGTTATTAAGTTTAATATTCGAGAAGTGTATAGGGGGTTGGTACCGATCAAGAATGCTATTAATAGCTTGTTTAGGTTTGGAAGTTAGGGTTTCACAACGTTTTTCAGAGGCATGATTAATTTGTTGTCGAAGAAGAAGAGAGTATTCTAACTGGTATGCGTGATAGACTTGTTTCCAGACTTCATAGGCATGTTGAAGCCAGGATTGAGTACTAGCAGTATCGAGTGATAAAAGAGGGTCCAGATTGGCTTTAGTGTAGGAATTAATAGAAAGAATATGTGAGTTAATATGTGGAAGATAAGAATTTGGGTTATTTTTAATCTTTTTAATAAGTTGGCCAAGTTTTTTGAGTCCAGTATAAAGAGCAGTACAGTGTGGTGTATATTTATGGTTATAGCTGCGTTTGCGAGATATTTTGTTTGGAATTAATTGGATTGCTGCTTGTAGGATAGAGTGTTGAATTTTGTGCCAAGTAGTATCAATATTTTCATGAGTATTTACCGAAAGGGGTATATTGTGCTGCAAAAATAGCTGTGTAATACACTCTAAAAATTCTGTCCACTGGTCTATTGACATAGATTTGTAGTTAAATATTCTTCGACTAACACCAGTATGCATACAAGGGGGTTTGCTATAAGCATTAGGAAATGTCCAGGAAGAAAAAATAATAGAATGATCACTAAGAGTGCTAGTTTGACTATTATCAAGATCATATTAAAGAATAAATTGTATATTAAATGAGTCTGTCCATATATAGTCAATTCTACTATGAGCCAGATTGTTTGACCAAGTATAATGTGTATTATTAAAATGGGCACCTATATCAAACATGTTTGTATGATGTAGAAAGTTGATAAGTTTGTATTTGGAAGAAGAAGAGCTTATAGTATTGTCTTGTGTATTAAAGTCCCCAGATGAATATTTAGTTGTCGAGCTTGTAAAATCCAGTAAATAACAGTATTCCGAGTATTATTTCTTTTAATAGTATCAGTTGAAGATAAATAAACAGAAATAACTCGTAACTTGATATTGCTTTTGAAGAAAAGGTCGAGTGCAACTGCGCCTCCTGGGTGCATAAGACAGCTATGAATTTGAGGCTTAAGTTAGTTACGGATCATAATAGCAGCACCTTCTATTGAACTATCAGCATTAGCCCAATAATATGTATACAAATTGTTGTTACAAAATGAGAGTTTGGTTTTGTGTGAAATTTTGGTTTCTGTAATACAAGCAATAGAAATATTGTAGTTAATGCAATAATCTTACCATATTTGTCTCTTAGAAGCTGAGTTAAAACCTCTAACATTGTGGGTAG